>PVKU01008739.1:0-70104 GCA_004027475.1 Anoura caudifer | reverse complement strand
ATTTGAGTCCCAGTTTTCCTCCCATCTCTATTGGTTCCCTGTGCATTTTTCTTCATTTCACTTATTGTAGCCTTCATTTGTTCATCTAATTTGTGACCAAAATCAACCAATTCTGTGAGCTTCCTAATCACCAGTGCTTTGAACTGTGCATCTGATAGGCTGGCTACCAGCGCTTTGAGCTGTGCCTCTGATAGGTTGGCTATCTCTTGGTCGCTTAGATAAATGAGCTCTGGGCATTTGATCTGTTCTCCCATTTGAGACATTTTTGGTTTGGTTTTGTTTTGTTTTTGGTCTGGTCATGCCTGTTATGTTATAAGGGGTGGAGCCTTAGGTATTCACCAGAGTGGGACAATCCAGTGGCTGGGTTGTAATGCTAGATGTGGGGGCGGGGTCCGAGAGGGAACAATGGCATTTGCTCCACTCTCTTTGGAATTCCAGTCCCTTCCACAGCTTTCTCCAAGCAAATTGAGCCCTTCTGGTACAGATTTCCATGCGGGTGGGCTTGTGTACATTCTAGGACACTGTGGTTCTCTCTAACGAACCCCCCTGTGAGTCTGGGAGTCTCTCCCGGCACCTCAACCCCCACAAGTATTTTCAATTGGTGCTTTTAGGCTTTATTTCCCGGTGCTGGCGCCCTGTGTTGCATGGTCTGACTTGATGCCCGTTTTCGCCTGGCTTATCTGCGCATGTGCGACCGTGGTCAACCACCTTGTGCGCCTTGCTTGGTCTGCTCGTTGCCTCCCCGCACTCGGTAACCGCAGCCTGTGCACCCGGGACCACCAGCTACTGCTTTTTCCTGCTGCAATCCCTCTCTGTCGGCCACCAACTCTGCCCTTCTTACTGGTCTGGGTGAATCATTGTCGGACTTCTGTACAATTCAATCCTCTATCTGTTGTGGTTGGTATTTTTTGGTTCTATATTTTTCTTGTCCTTATCTTGGTTGTGAGAGGAGGCACAGTGTGTCCACCTATGCCTCCATCTTGGCTGGAAGTGATGCCCAAGCTTCTACAGGTAGTAAACTGTGGTGCTAAGATCCAACCCTGTGTCTGCTGTCTGCTTCCAGGCTCCAAGCAGTTAGAAAGCAGAATCTTTTTATTTAAAACAAAAGGCTAAGGAAAACTTATGTTTTACAATAAAGACATCTGAATATATTTGTGGGACAAGGGGAAGAAACCAGTGAAGAAAGCAAAAAATAAAATATGTCCTTTTAAACTATAGTTATGAAGATTGTAACAGTGTGGAAGTGTGTAACATGGTATGGAGTATATAAGTGTAATTTTGAACAGCAAGAACAAGGACAAACATGGAAGGGAATGTGAAAGATTCTACCTGTTGTGGCAAGGTGGGAGTAGAAATGTGACAGAGAACTCCTCTAATTTTAAACTTCCTGAAATGTTAGCATAGCCTTCAAATTAAAATAACTTCAGTACTTTATTTTTGATAAAAACAATGTAGATAAAGGCATATTAGTTACAACTGGAGAGCGGCAAACTTATAGTACTTTTGCTAGCCTTCTTCTTAAAAATTTTACTAGTATTCCTGGTGGTTTTATCAGATCTCCCCTAGCGTAACACTGAAAAACTTTTCTCATTCAGGTCAACCCATCTCTATAAGAGCTATTTTTATTTTAATTAACAGACATCTTCTGTCATCCTCCCTAGCATTTTGACAATTTGTGGTTAAACCCCCAGCCTCCAGTCCATCACAAATCTCCACCTGGATAACACCAGCTGCACAGCTATGTCATCAGAATTCTTTAAAACCTTTGTAGTTCAAAATATCCCATAAAGATACTATTTACAAAATATGGTGGAATTGTAATAGGACTATCAACATAACCAGAAAAACAAATCAATAGCAACAGAGTCCTTGTTTCCCTGGGCAAGCAGAAAGATAGTTGGTTAGAAAATGTGGTTCAGGTACCGTATTCTACCAGGTATAATGTGCACTTTTTTGCCCAAATTTTTGAGGGAAAAATAAGGATGTGCATTATACATGGGTGGACCTAATTCCATATCTATATAAGTGTTTTAAATTCTTTTATTTATGCTTATGCATTAAAAGTGTAACTCAAGAAAGCAATAGATGTCCATGTGCAAAATAATACCCTGGAATATCATAATCGGTTTTGTTTCTAAATATAAATAAATAAAAATTGAATTAAAAAACTAAATTGAAAGATTTTTTTCCTGAAAATCTGGGCCAAAAACGCGAGTGCACACTATACGTGAGAGCACACTGTAGACGCAAAAAAAAAAAAAAAAAAAGGTTATTTGTTATCCAGACCTGAAAGCCTTTTTTTTTCCCCTCTGCTACAACACATGTCCATTAATATCCAGTGGAAATGTAAATATCTTATCGGGAAACTAGGTTCTGCTCCCAGTCTATCAGACATTTCATTGATGTCTTTCTTTACTTTTTTAAAACTTAACCTCAGAGGCCCTATTATTATCTGACACAAAGAGAAAAAACAAATATGTGAAATAATTTTGCACATGATCTTTGAGTACAACAACCCCTCCAAATCTGTATCTTTCCATAGCTGGGTAATTAACTCTTTCTCATACAATGGTTTCAGCCCTTGGGCTTAAGAAATACCTTGGCTTACTTTATTTCATCTGGTTCTCACAGTACATCGAGAGCATCATTACTGTCCTATTTTATATTCAGTAAGGAGACAGAGGATCAGAGAGGTAAGTGGCTTTTTAGGGAAGAGACCAGGCCCCTTGAACTCCGCTGGTGGTCTCCACTTTGCACACTGGCTCTTGGGAGGTAGGACCATGGCAATAACATGGAGGCTACAGACAGTAAGAGAATCCATGCAAGTGTAAATCTAAATTATTTTTCTCGGATTCTGCACTAGGACTTTCATATAGGTTCTTTTCACCTTCTAAAGACAGAACTGTTTCAAAAGTGAACCATGATCCTGTCAGACAGAGCTTTGGCGTCTCTCTGGACCTTTTGCCTTTGAATTGAGCCACCTTACTGGGTAGATCCCACCCTCCATTCAACCCTCACCCCATTTCAGTCTGACCTCAGGCTCTCACTAAGACCCACACCCATTCTCTGATTCCCTCTGCTTCCAGCATTTTGGTGTTGCTCATCAGCTCCTCTGAGCCTCCCCAACCCTGATCTGGAATTTCTGGCTGTGGTTCCTACAGGGGCTTCAGAGGGGAGGTAACACCAAATACTTGAACTTCCTTGGCCCAAATGGAGACTCTCCCCTTCTCTCCCATTGTTTCTGAATCACAACAAGGCAAAGTCTAGACCTCCCTTACAATGACAATCATGGGGAATTAAGGAGTCCTGGGCCTTGTCCCATGCACTCGAGCTGGTGGGATTTAGAAGTTTCAGTGGAGAGAGGTCCTTGAGCATGGGATTTCTGGAAGATAGGGGACATGGAAAGTACTTGGTGAGCACAACCTCAGATGAACTGCACGTGAGCCAAGGATGTAAATGGGAAGGATCTGGGAAGTGGTGCAGGGGCTGGTGCCAGCACTAACTTTAGAGTCATCTTCCAGCAGAGTCCAGATCCATGGGAGCCTGTGGCAGGAAAGAGCAAGGGCATCTCCAAGTGCCCCTCATGGTCCCTGCCTTGGCCACAAGCCACCCTGTCTCATATACTTCCCTTTGCCAATGAGACTCCTAGACCCAGCTTCCAGCTTACAATTATTCTCTTGTCATTTGACATGCAGGAACCAGGAAAATAATTTTTTTAAATGCTATCTAAAGCCAAGTGTTTAAAATCATGTGATTTTAGCAAACCACCTAGAAGGTGACTTTTCAATCTTTTTTGTAACTTGAAGGAACCAAGACCCATCAATTCACAGCCTGCATTTCCTGGGCATCAACAAAGATATGAGTGATGTGCTTGACAGAGAGAAATATGCAACATGGTCCTTGACCAGCAGTCTTGGGGCAATAGGGCACACAGTCCTGTGGGACTCTTATCACACTGTTACATTGCAATTCGAGACAGCAGATACTGCTCCTGACTCTTGGGTACAGTCTGTTTCCTGGCCAAAGCTGCAGGAGCTATACCAGCAGGGTCCTCCTCGCTCCCAGCTCCAAGGCCCTATCTTGACCCAATGTGAAAAAACTTAACCAGACCAGCCACATATCATGGAGTTCAGCACCAAGTCATCTGAGCAGCCGGTTTCGCTCCAGGTCTGTTAACTGAACTGTGGTAGTGTCTAGCAGTCCTCTTTTGGAATACACCAATTCTTGCTCAGGAGTCAATTTTGGTATATTTCCCATTGAACGCTGAAGACTAGAGGTTTCCTCCATCCCCAGCCTCCTATTTGTGGTACCCAGGTGTCCTCAAATCTTGAACTCCTGAGTATTCCCAAACCTAGATCCCAGCCGACATGCTCTGCCTACAGCTGAACATGTTTTGTTGCCACAAGAGCAATAAGATGATAAGATACAGCAGCCACTGAGACCCAAGGGTCTCATGTTACCCATGTGAGCATCAAAAACCTGCTTAAGTGGTACCTGGAGCAGCTGCATGTCATTGCCCTCAATGTCATAACATGCCATTGAAAACAAAGCCAGACACTGGCTGATGTAACACAACCCTAGGTTTTTTCTTCAACCACCTGCTTCTCTAGAAACTGCCAACTCAGACCAAAGTTCAACCTGCTTATAACTCCAACAAGCAGCTGCATATCTGATAAATAATTAGTTATCAAATTAACTGTGGCCTTGGCACCTGCCATGCCAAACCAATTCACAACATTTTTAGGGAGCACGTATTTTCAAACTTTGTTTTGGAACCCATTTGAAATCACATGATTTTAAACACTTGACTTTAGATATCATAAAATTTTTTTGGCAGGATTCCTGCATACAGTGTATGTATATGTGTGTTGGGTTTAAAGTAACCCAGTAATTCCATATTTAAACATGGTGAATTCAGATTTAAACTCAGTTCAAGATTTTCCACCTTTTCTACCTTTCGTCTCTCTTTCCAGTGGGGAGGTATCTGTACCAAGAACCATTGTCAGGGGTAGCTGGCTCTACTGCACAGTAGCTTCATGGTCCTCATCTGGTTGTCCTTATGAACTGGCCTCACTGCAGACGGTCATGCCTCATCATGGCCTCTGGCCACCGGCCCCCCCTTCTGCTTCTCCCTGGTTCTGACACCAGGCCTTCCATGGTGGACCAGCTGGCAGCTCTCAGCTACTTCTGAGCCATTCTTTGGCTGCCATGGGAATTCTATGACTCTTTCCTGTGCCTCCCAGAACAAGTCACACAGTAAGCTTTCCCCTGGTGCACAGGCTGATACTCACGCAGGCCCCAAGAGGAGGCATTCATTTATTTACATTTAGTGTGATTACCAATGTTGTCAGAGATCTAAAAAGAATGGACATACATAGATGGAGGCACATTTCCTGGCTTCCTTAAATAGTTCACTAGAAATAAACTGACTATACATTTATTAATCAGGAAATGTTTATTGAATGCCTACTATGTTCCAAGTGCCATTCTAGGTGTGGGGATTCACTAATCAGCGAGACACAGCATGAATCCTGATCTTGTGGAAATTTGATTATCCTGTGTTAAGACAGACACTAAACAAGACCTCATTTCACAATGAAAACTGAGCTTATTTTGATTCTTACATCCAAACAACCCATGAAATATTAAACTTCCTCATCACCAAAACAGGACATTTCTGAAAGCTCCATAAGTTCTGAGCAATTCTCACGATGTAAGAGTTACAAATTCCCAGTATTTGTTCTGGGTTATTTACCAGGGTGTTAAAATGTACAGAAAGGACCTCTTTTAAGAAAACATAAATAGTTATCCACTACTGAGTGCTTAATATGTGCCAGGCATTATGCCAGGGTTTTTGCCTGTATTACCTCTAATTCTTTAGGCAATCCTAAATTAGGTGAGTATTATTATCAGCCTCACTTTGCAAGTGAGGAAATTAAGGTTAATATAATTTAAGTAAATTACCTGAGGTTACATAGGTATTAAGTGGATGAGCCTTAATGAGAGACTCCAATAGTCTGACATCATTCTACCTCCCCACAAATAAATAATAGAAAAATACATAAAAGGAAAGCAAAATTGAAAAAAATAATAGAAAAAGAAAAGCTAAATTATAAGTAGGGATTCTTAAAGTGTTCCTTTAAATGAAAAAGCTTGCCTTTACCCTTAAGAGTAATTAGGAAGAAATTAGGAAGAAGGTTGGCTTGGGAAAGAGAGGTTGAAATAGAGAAAGTTTGTTAAAGCTAAAGTTTGTAGAAACACAACTGAGGAAAAAGCAGAAATGATAAAAACATCTCAGGAAGTATAATATAGGAAGGTGTAAAAACAGACTCCATTTTACAAATATTCAGTTCCCATATAAGCTTCTGGGAACAGAGAGGGTGGAGGAGAAGATAGGGAAGCAGACCTGTTGCAACTCTTCGGTGGGCAGAGATCCTACACTAGGCATTACCCCCAACCCTCCTCCTCACCAGGCTCTCTATCCCTTGTTCCTCACACCCTGAAACTGAACATGCCCTCTCCAGCCCCCAGTAAGCCAACCTTCCAACAATATGGCAACCTCTTTTTTACATTCTAGGCCTTGGCTTCGATCTAGCTTCCCAAGCACACACAGGTTACTCTGGGCCATTCTGTAAGTCCAGGCCTCCCCATGCCCTGAGCAGACCCAGACCTCTAAGTGAACCTCTCTATTAAAATCAAATTCTCTACCTGTGTCACCTTCCCTGTGATGCCCTCAACGTGAGTAGAAGGGATGCCCCCTGTGAACTGAGTTCACATCAGACAGAGCCCCAGGTGCTGTGTTGCCACCCGGGGAACCAAGAGGGAGAAAGCAGGACAGCCCAGCCCCTGAGGGGGCCCTTGAAAGTCAGATCGAATCAGCCTTCATCTTCACATCCACCTCTGTTGGGGAGCTTCCATTTTGTCTTGCTTATAGACATGCCTTCTCTCCTACAACGTGCTAAGTTCCTTGAAGGTAGCACAGAGTAAGTGCCCCATAAACCTTCTCTAATGTTCCATAACCATTCTCTCCTCTTTAAAAGAAGAACCCTGTCTTCTTCTCTGTAAAATAGGAGGAACCCAGCAGTGGCCTGTTGTAAAAGGAAAACACTGTACAGACTACAATGCAATTTGAGAACATGAGAAAACCTCTCCTCCTTTCCGCCCTCCACCCTCCCTTGTTTTTCTCACCTTTCCCTTTCTGTATTTCTATTCTTTGAAACAAAAACAACGTTGTGACCATGACCACATTATGGTGAATGGAAACACAAAGAACAGAACTGATTAAGTTGTTTGGAGTTTCCTGTCATGTGATCTACATGGAAACAAAACCACATCAGATGTTCCATTCATGGCCCTTCATGGTTTTGATCCTCTTCTGTTAACTAATGTGTTATTTGTCTTCTTTCAAAGAATGCAGCTACTTCTTATTTTATTTTAAAGTGTCCTTAAGATAGCCATCTTCAGAAAAAGTTTCTGTTTGATTCCTGGTGCAGGGTAAACTGCATTAAGATAGTCTCTCTAAGTCTTGGTTTGTGCAGGATTTTCTTTTTCAAGCTAGTGCCTGGAGAAACATTGTGAGATGGATGAAGTTTGTTTTTAAATTCCTCTCTTTTTTTACCATCTCACTGTCCCTCAACTCCCCACCCCACCTGCCCTGGCACACACTGCAGGACCCCAGCCCTCATGTCTGGTCTTTGACAGAGAGGGGCTGGTGTCAAGAGCTTGACCTCTCATGCCAGCCTGCTTGGTTTCAAATCGAATCTCTGCCCCTTCCTAGTCGTCTGACCTTGGGCAACTTACTTGATCTCACTCAATTTGCTTATCTGCAAAAGTAGGACTAGGTTGCCATGAGGAAGAAATACCTTAATAAATTTAAAGCATTTAGAACAATGCCTTGTACTCAGAATGAATTGAGAAATAATAATGGTACTTTTTAAAATTACAGCACCCCATCCAGATCAAACCTCCAAAAGCAGTGCCAAAAATCATCCATCCCAACACAGTCCTGATGTTATCCCAAATCGTGCTTTACTTTCCTTCCTGCTCTCATCCCTTACCCCAATGACATCATTTGACAGTCGCACCCAGACATAGCTGGGCCTGGGCTCCTTCATTCTCCCCATCAGCCCCCCTGTCCACTTGCACCACCAAAGCAGATGATATGACATCCCTATTTTAAAATGAGGAAACTGAGGCATGGAGAAAAAATGTAAATCTCTGAGGGTCACATGGCTCATATGGAGAAGAGTTAACGGCTGGATTCCAAAATCTTTGCTCTTAACCATGACCTTGAACAACCTGGGTTATAGGTCTG
This sequence comes from Anoura caudifer, assembly GCA_004027475.1. Classification (NCBI taxonomy): domain Eukaryota; kingdom Metazoa; phylum Chordata; class Mammalia; order Chiroptera; family Phyllostomidae; genus Anoura; species Anoura caudifer. The sequence continues at coordinate 61,790 of PVKU01008739.1, read as the reverse complement.
GCTCTGCAATTGCTTCACTTGAAAATCTAGACTTTGATTTCTCTCCATGCCCATCTTATGAGTAGAGGATTGTTGTGAGAATTAAAGAAATCTATGCATGGAAAGTTCTTGAATGACACCTTAATAGAAAACACACAATAAATGTTCTTTATTAACAACCTCATCATCATTTCTAATATTAAGTACCCAATCCCCACAGATCCTTGTTGCCAGGTTTGCCTGCCTCTCACCCTCTCCCTTGCTTGTTCCCTGCCCTGAGGTAGGCCCCTGGCAGCTCACAGTTACTCCCCAGCTGCCTCCGATTCAGTTTCCAGGTGATTATGGACAGCCCTTCATCTCCTTTGATCTTTAAAATAATCCCGTAATGTCGGTTGAACAGAGGTTTATCCAGATTAAGTACTTTGCTCAAGGATCATTTTTTCAAGGTCTAAGGCATATCTCTGTAAAATTGAGTACAGCATTTTATTGTTTTAAACTATAAACTCAACTTTGGAAAATATTATGAATGAAGAAAACACATTACCCAATCCTATCATCCCAACACAGCAATGATATTAACGCCATGTATTGTATTACCAGGCTTTGTCCATCTCTGCAGAGACGGCCTTTCTCCTGACTTAAGCCTTCTTAGAGCAGCTGACAGCACTGCTCACCACAGTGCTGGGATGGCCCTGAATACCCACCAAGGGCTCCTAGAGCAACTGTGTAATAAATCCAGAATGACTATACTTTGATGCCGGGGAAAGAAAATATAGTCAAATGAGAATAGTGAGTTGAGCAACTATCCCATTAGAAACATATCAGAACCTTTTTGAACTGTCACCTAAATTTTTTAATTTAATTTATTTTTACAAATAAAAATTGTGTATATTTAAGATGTATGATACAGTATTTTAATGTATGTATACGTTGTGAAGTGATTACCACAATGAAACTAATTAATGAATCATCACCTCCTATAATTACTGTGTGTGTGTGTGTGTGGTGAGAACACTTGAGATCTATTCCCTTAGCAGATTTCAGATATATAACAAAGCATTATTAACTACATCACCATCCTGCATGTTAGGTTTCCAGAACTTATTAATCTTATAACTGCAGGTTTACATCCTTAATCAATATCTCTGAACCATTAGTTTTTGGGGGTTTTTTTTAAAGATTTTATTTATTTTTAGAGAGGGAAAGGGAGGGAGAAAGAGAGAGAAAAACATCAATGTGTGGTTGCCTCTCATGTGGCCCCCACTGGGAACCTGGCCTGCAACCTAGGCATGTGCCCTGACTGGGAATCAAACCTGTGACCTTTTGGTTCACAGCCTGCGTTCAATCCACTGAGCTACGCCAGCCAGGGCTGAACCATTAGTTTTTAATCAAAACCACAATGCATCAAAATACTCTACTGTGAACTGTTAAATTTATAGAGACATATTATCTATTAACGTATTTATTAATTTATTTAGTAAACCAAAATCAAAGTTAAAATATGAACTTGAATCTTGTGTCTTTCTTTTTTCTCCCATATCATTCACCACATCAATTTCTGTGTTTGTTTATTTGTTTGTTTGTTTCCTTTTTACTTATACAGATTTTAATTTTTAAGTTAAGGGAGTTTTGGAAACAAGGGCCTCCTATAATAAACTTTACACAGAATGGTAGAAATTTGTGCCTGTCCACTATTGGTCTGGAGACTGACACCCAGGCATCCTCTTATGTATATCATGGAAAGTCAGGGGCAGCATGGAGACAGAAAGGTCAGTGATGCTATGACTGTAGTTTGCTTTGAGTATCCTCTCCTTTCTTACTACCTGAAGCTGATCAGAGATTAATTAATTAATTAAAAAGAGGGAAATAAGTTTACAGTGGAGAAACCTGATAAACACCACTACTTTAATCAAGCCATCAAAGTTAGCATCACTAGTAATAAGACAAATTGATGTCTGCCTCTAGTATGATTCACTAAGACACATTACTTCTGTGGTATTTCTACCAGAAATGCACAGCCTGAATCTAACTACAAGGGAGTATCAGACAAATCTAAATGTGCTATTAAAAAATTGACCTGAACTTATTAAAAAATATCAAGATCATAAAAGCATGAAATTAAAGAAGATTAGAGACATACCATTTAAATGCAACTTGTGATCCAGAATTTCCTTTTCCTAAAAAAAAAAAAAATCTATTACTGATCAATTAAAAATTTTGAGTGGAATCTATAGATTTTCCTAATAGTATTGAACTAATATTAATTCCCCAATTTTTATGAGGGAATTATGGAAGAGAATTTCTTTATTTTTAGGAAATACACACTGAAATGCCCCTTTTATTCCTAAATAAAGGAACTCTATAATAATATAAACAAATATAGTAAAATGTTAACATTTATAGAATCTGGGTGAAGGGTATTTGGGAATTCTTTGTACTGTTTTGGTGACTGTTCTGTAAATCTCACATTGTTTAGAAGTAAAAAACTTGATCAGGTGAGGAAGGCAACACAGAGCAGATTGAATAAAGGAGGAGGCTATGGTGGCTCTGGTCTAGGTGACCAGGAGGAGGAAGCGACACAGGTCCCGATGCTGTTTGGGCAGTTTAGACAAATGAAGCACTGTCTCCTGACAGACAGACAGCAACGGAAGGTAGTGGTTCTTTTTTACCAATCTGAAAAACCAATGCTATTCTTTTTGCCAAATAAAATAAAACATGGATTTTCCCTGTCAGAATAAATATTAGTGTCTGGTCACATGAGGATATATCTTATCAAGCCCTTGATGTTCACAAATGATGAAAAACTGGTAGGAATGGTTGGATTTTAGAAGCACACATCAGCTGAGCTGTTGTTCCTCTCTCTCTGGAACATGGCAGATGGAGTCTGAAGTGTACAACCAGTGGAATGGAAAGATATAATTCTTCTGTTTGTGTCATTTAGTGCAGTCACCCCAAACATGTTCCCAGTACAGTGACCTTTGTACAGACTTAAGGCTAGAACCACAGATGTACGTAAAAGCTTTTCAGCAAAATTATACTTATCTGCATGAGCTAATGAGGGGATGTTCACTTTATTTTTCAAAACAAAAGGGTCTCTACCCCTGTAACTATGAATCTTCCTGTGACTAAGTGCAATTATCTTATTTAACCTTTGCCATTTTAACACCCACTGTTTTAGAAAAGACAAAACTGAGGACTTCCAGTCAAGATGGAGGTTTAGGCAGACATGGATCACCTCTTCGCCACACCACCACATCAAAATTGAAACTAAAATGTGAACAACCATCACTCAGAAACATCAGAAATCGAGTTTAATCAAAGTCTGGCAACTACGAAATTGAGTTGAGTGGAAGTCAGACAACTACGGAATTAAAGAAACCACATCCATCCAGACTGGTAGGGGGGGCACAGATGTGGAATGGCCTGGCCCCACACCTACATGGGTACAAATTTGGGAGGGATATCTCGGGAGCAAGGAGTCCCAGCCCAGGGTTAAGTCCCCATGACTTCTGGCTGCAATAACCAGAGGGACTGAGTCTGTGGAAGAAACTGCTGGAACCCCAAACAGTTCCTCGTACAGAACCTACACACAGACTCACCTACTCAGACTCACTCTCTCTGAGCTCTAGCACTGGGGTAGCAGCTTGACAGGCACAAGTGGTATACAGGGAAAAACTGAAGTGCCTGGTATCAAGGCGAGCAGAGGCCATTATCCTTTTGCTAAATCCACACCCCACAGAGCCAGTAAGCTGGTGCCATATATGAGACTCCATTAACCTGGCTAACACTGTTTGACCTGCCCTGGAAATCCCTAGAGGCTCTGTCCCACCCAATTTATAGGCCCACCCAAGCTGCTTCTCCATAAGAATGGATAGTGTTGGCTCCTAAATCCTGTCAAACAGCAACAGCTGACCTCAGGGAGCTCTAATGGCAGCCAGATTAGATTCATAGCTTGGCTTCACCTGGAATCAACAAGCCCAGCATAAGTAGCAGCCATCTCAGATCACTTTAGGGCTCAGGCTGGGTATCCCAGGCAAAACAAAGGTGGGGGCTGATCCTGCACCATCTGGGAAACCCCAAGTCCAGTGCCCCCAGTGGACAGCTACAGACCACGTTGGGGTACCATCACCCTGCCCCTACATAGCGCATCCTCCATGGATGGTGTAGGTTGGTGGTCAGTGGTCACAGCCAGTCCAAGCAGCTGACTGGACTGGGTAAATTCCTCCCATTGATCTGCCAACAGCAACCAAGTTTCAACTACAAAAGAAGGATGTACTCTGCCACACAGAGGATGCATCTTGAATACTCAGCTTGGGTGATAGGGGAGGCTGTGCCACTGGACTCTTTAGGACACCTACTACATTAGGCCACACTACCAAGACAGGGAGTCAAAGCAGCTCTATCTAATATATAAAAACAAACACAGGGAAGCTGTCAAAACGAGGAGACAAAGAAACATGGCTCAAATGAGCCCCAGTTGGTGTGGCTCACTAGATTGAACACCGGCCTGCCAACCAAAGGATTGCCAGTTTCATTCCCAGTTGGAGCATATGCCTAAATTTCCAGCCAGGTCCCCAGTAGGCGGTGAGTGAGAGGCAACCACACATTGATGTTTCTTTCCCTCTCTTTCTCTCTCCCCTCCCCTCTGTCTAAAAAAAAGGAAATATGGCCCTAATGAAAGATCAGATCAACACTCCAGAAAAAGAGCTAAACAAAGGAAGGTAAGCAATCTCTCAGATGCAGAGTTCAAAACACAGGTTATAAGGATGCTCAAGGAACTTAGTGAGGACCTCAGCAGCATAAAAAAGACCCAGTCAGAAATGAAAGATACACTATGAAATAAAGAACAATTTACAGGGAAGCAACAATAGAGTGGATGAAACCGAGAATCAAATCAATGATTTGGAACGTAAGGAAGCAAAAAGCAACCACACAGAACAACAAGAAGAAAAACAAATCCAAAAGGATAGTATAAACAGCTTCTGGGACAACTTCAAGATGTCCAACATTCACACCAAAGGGGTGCCAGAAGGAGAAGAGAAAGAGCAAGAAATTGGAAATCTATCTGAAAAATTAGTGAAAGAAAACTACCTTAATTTGGTGAAGGAAATAGATATCCAAGACCAGGAAGTGCAGAGAATCCCAATTACAGTGGATGCAAAGAGGCCCACTCCAAGATACATCATTATTAAAAGGCCAAAAGTTAAAAATAAAGAGAGACTCTTAAAAGCAACAAGAGAAAAGAAGTTATTTACCAGATGGTTGCCAGATGGAAGTGGGGAGAGGGAGACAGGGTGAAGAGGTGAGGGGATTAAGAAATACAAATAGGTAGGTAGGAATAGCCATGGGGATGTAAAGTACAGTATAGGAAATGGAGTAACCAAAGAATTTATTCGCATGACCCATGGACATGAACAATGGTGGAAGGATTGCCTGAGGGGGTAGGGGATGCTGGGTGGAGGGGGACAAAGGGAGAAAATCAGGACAAATGTAATAGCATAATCAATAAAATATAATTTAAAAAAAAGAAAAGACAAAACTGAGGTTCAAAGAAGTTAAGTATTTGCCCAAAGATCACACCTGGTAGCAGAGTCTAGATTAGAAGCTAGGCCCTTCTGATGACCTCAGACTTCCTGCCCTTTCTAATACTCCACCTCATTTCCCCTTTCTTACTTCCTGACAGGAAGAACCATTTCCCTCAGTAGACGCTAATCTTGCGCTCAACCAGAGATAGGCCCCATAACTGTAAGACTAACATTGTTCCCCTTATAGGGAATGGTTCATGATTGGGATTGCAACCCAATTTGGGCTGATAAAATATAGTAGTCCCTCCCCTTATCTGCAGAGAGATGTGTTCCAAGACCTCCAGTAGAAGTCTGAGACTGTGGATAGTATCAAACCCTATTTATACCATGTTTTTTTCCTATACATACATTCCTTTTCATTTAAAGGAAGTACTGACTTTGTGGGGTGATCACACTGTAAACTTCTCTTTGGCATATCCAAATTGCCAGCATCACTATTCTGGTGCTTTGGGGCCATCATTAAGTAAAACAAGACTTACTTGAACACAAGCACTTTAATACTGTGACAGTGGATCTGATAACCAAGGCAGCTACTAAATGTCTATTGGGCAGGTAGCATGTACATCATGTAGGTGCTGGACAAAGGGATGATTCAAGTCCTGGACAGGATGGAGCAGGACAGTGGGAGATTTTATCATGCTTTCTGCTCAGAACGGCATGCAATTTAAAACTTATGAATTATTTATTTCTGCAATTTTCCTTTTAATATTTTCAGACCATTATTGACCGTGGATAACTAAAAGCATAGAAAGCAAAACCATGGAAAGTTAAACCATGGTGGGGCAGGGCAGAAATTTGCTGGAGCCCTCTGGGTAAGGTCTTCCTTAGACTCAAATGAGTGCTTACAGAAACAGGGCCTTCTCTGCAACCTGGACTCTAATGAGGAATCATGGGTTAGAGCTGCTGCTGGCCAATGTCATAAAACTACAAGAGGGACCTGCCTCAGGGTGGAATGATGCTGTGGATGGCAGAGTAGAGATGTGGCAAAAGATATGGATCAAGAGCATGGGTTCTAGATCATGGCTTCTGCCCATGTGTGTTCTGGACACCGTCTTGGTTTTCCAAAGTTTGCTCCTACAGTTACTGAGAGCTTTCTTTCTCTTCAGTGTTAATATCTCCCTCTAAACTGGATAAGCCAAAAATGTGTTGGATTCTTTTATATTAAAACAAAATACATCCCTTTGACTCAGTTTTCTCTTCCAGCTACAGCCCTTTCCTTCTTCCCTTTTCAAAATATCCTGTCTGTACTTTCTCACCTTCCATTCACATTTTAACTCATGCCAGTCTGGCTCCTGTTGTCACTACTCTCGTAGAACTGTTCTTGATAAGCTCACTGCCAACCTTTATCTTGCCAATGCCACTGGTCATTTTTCTGCTCTCAGTTTTCTTCGCTTCTATGACTCCACATTCCGCTGGCCTTTCCTTTGCCTCACTGGCTGCTGCTTCTCCTTCCCCTACACTGATTTTTTCTCCTCTATTGAATTTCTAAATGTGGTTTGTCTCACGGCTTGATCCTAGGTCCTCTACTCTTCATTATTTATTTGATCTCTTCTTATACTTATTCACTAATCAATATTTATTGAGTGTCTACCATATGTCAGACTCTTTTCTAGGCACTAGAAATAAGTAAGTTTCTGCTTTTATAAAGCACACATTCTAGTGAAAGAGAAGATAAAAAACAACAAAATAAGTGATAATATCACGTCAGGTGGTGTTCAGTGCTGTGAAGAATAATAAAGCATGGATAGTGACGATGATGATGTTTTAGGTGGGATGGTCAGGGAGGAGGTTCTAAGGAGAGACATTTACATCTGAGACAAGTGGAATGTATGAGAGAGAAGTTAAGGATGATTCTAGGTTCTTGGTTTACATGAAAAGAAGAATAATGGTGCCATTTACAGAAATGAGGAAGACCAAGGCAGGAGGACATTTGGGAGGGGCAAATCAAGAATTTTGGTTTGGGTGTATTAAGGGGTCATCTGTATACATTAAGTGGCTGTTTGATAGATTAAGTTCCTCCTGTGGATGATTCCTTCCTCAGGTTTTAGGGAGACCTTTTCTGATCTCTGAGAACATCCCACCTGCCACTTGCTTTGCCCAGAATCTCTATCACCCTTCTTAGTTTATTGTCCTCATGATAGTCACCACAATCTGTAATAACAAAATTTGGCCATTGTTTGACTATCCCCACTACAATGATGTCCTGGGAAAACAGGAACCTTGTCTGTCTTGTCCATACCTGCATCCCCTGGGCTTAGTACTGTGCCTGTCACAGAGTAAGGGCTCAACAAATAACTGCTGAATGACAGAACAAAGGGAAGGCTTGTCCACTGGAGAAGTCAGGACAACTGGTTCTTATCTGAGCTCAGCCAGTCACTAGCTATGTGGCTTTGGACAAGTCACCTCTGCAGGATTTTCTCAATTTTAGAAGCTGTTTAATTAGATGATTTCTAAGAGCTAATTTGTCGACTTTGAAATTGTGTTTAAAATCTAGGATTTTTATTTGTTTGTTCTGACTAAATTTATACCCAGAACATCATTCCAGTAATAACAGTGTTGAAAGGCCTTTCTGATGCAGAATGAGTGCAAATTATTGTTTAGGGGGACATTTACCAGCGGGACCCTATAGGGTTCTATATTCCCACTCCTGGCTACCTGAAATACTCAGTCTCAGGGAGCTGTCCACTCCACTAAGATCCACTGCAGGAACAGGAAGGAACAATTGGCAATGAAGAAGTGAGGGAGTCCATTTTCTGCAACCGGAGCACCTATTTACCGGTGCATTCAAGCCTTTTGAGGTATACTGTCATATTTTATATGTATTTAGGGTTATTTGAATATTAAGTCCTATTTTTACAAAATCCTGTGAGGTAAGTATTAATACTCCCATTTCACTGATGTAGGAAGTGAGGTTCAGGGAGATTAACTGATTTTCCCTAGTTCAGAGAAGTAGTAAGTGGCAGAAAAAGGCGAGTCTGTACCTTCCCACCTACTCACACACACCCATTGTGCTTTCCCCACACCACGCACAGATACCTGCAGTCAAGGGCAAACCCTCTCAGGTATAATGTTTCTAGTGGACTCAGTCTATTTCTCGAATCAACAAATGAAAATTGAATTTAAATTGCATTTAAAAACTCTTAGAACTGGTTCAAAAACCTGTTTACTTTCCAACTCCTCTGGGAAATGCCATGGCAAAGCCATTCATTACTATGTAATTTAGATACACAGGTGGATGGAAATAAGGCCACGAAAATACCAACTTGTTTAAGGAGGCAGGAAAGAGTTCTGTTCTGAAATAGCATTTCCCAGGGCTCCTTCTGGAGGAGGAAGAGGGGGATGCCAGGAATATCTATTCCCTGCGTGCTTTACTTTTAAAAGAATCCTATTGCTTCTTAATGGTAAAAGAGTTATTTTCCCAATAAAATATCCTTACAGGCCTTCCTCTTGGTGCATGTGTGTGCAGGAATGAAGATATGAACCTATGCCACAACAAACATGTAAAATTACATATGAATCTTAGAGTTGGCCTGATTCTGAAGGGATAATTTTTCTTTTTAAACCCATAACCACTTGGCATTCATATAAACCGGGGAGAAAGAATAACGTAGATAGGGTGTAGTTCCCCTCTCTTTCTTCCAGCCTGGAAAGGAGGGTTGGATGTTGTGACTAGAGGAAGGAGTCAGTATTTTTTTTTCCTTTCCTACAAATAAACAATGACAAAAGGAGATACCTAAGAAACAAAATGTCAATAAAGCAAGATCATAAATAGAAAAATGAATAAATAACATTTATTTTGTACAAAGCAGCTGTTAGTGTCCGAGAGTCCCCAGCAGGGAGAAAGCACCCCGCGGGCAGGGCCTTGAGGCCTGGGTAACCTCAGGGCAGCAGGAAGGAGCCAAGCAGCAGCTCTCCTTGGCCCAGCAGGCAGCTGGACTCCCGGCCACCGCCCTTGATCTCAGCCTAGATGCGCACAGCCAGGCAGCGTACTTTGTCCTCCGAGAGTCCGTCGAAGCAGAAGTCCCGGCCGAAGACGGCCTTGAGGCTCGCGGGCATCACGACGCTGCGCCGTGGACGCGTCTTGCAGGGTAGCAGGACCAGGTTGACGCGACAGCCTACGGCGCAGCCGCATGCGGAGACGCCCGCTGGCCGGACTGTACTCCGCAGCCAGGCGCACAGCGCTAGCGGCGCGATCCAGAGTCACCTTGCTTTCGGCTTCCAGGCGCTCAAGCTCCGGGCCGGCGGACAACAAAGGGGGCGTGGAGAAGGTCCGGGCAGGCGACTCCGAGCCGGCGCTGGGCTCCTCGCTCTCGTCTTCCTCCCCGCTGGACACAGAGCAGGCGCGGACCAGGCCGCGACTCCTCCGGGCCCTCAGCGCGCGGTTCAGCAGCCCTTCGGAGGCGCGCAGGAGGCGGTGGCCGCGGGGACGCGGAGCGAGTGTGTTCAGGGGCGGGCGAGTGTCTTCGGGGGCCGCGGAAGAGGGGGCTCCACAAGAGGGACCGAGGGGGGAGTCTTCTCCTCCGCAGCCGCCGTAGGTGTGGGCTCGTGGGCGGAGCGCCGGTCTGGCGTGTGGCTGCAGGAGCGCGGCGGCTCTGGGGTCCCCGAGGAAGAGCGACTCCTTGCGGCGGGTGTGCGGGCTCTCCAGCAGCGCACAGAAGCCGTAGGCAGTGAGCGCGCGAGGCAAGTGAGGCAGCGAGAGCGCGGCCTGGGAGCGCGGGTCCCAGTCCGTGCGTCCCGCGCCGTCATCGCCTCCTCTGGGCCACAGGTCGGGCTCAGCCGCGCACCGCCGGGGCACAGCGTCAGCCGGGAGCGAGGAATCGGGCGCGCAGGGCGCGGGCAGCCGCGGCGGGATGCAGAACTCAGGGATGCGGCGGGGGGTGAGCACGTTAGAGAAGGCCGGCTCCGTGGCTGCACTGCCCGCTGCCGAGGCGCGGAGTTTCCCTAGGAACCGCATCCTCAGAAGTCTGTGACTGCGAGTGGCGGAAGAAACGCTTCTGCGGGAGAGAGAAGTTGCTGAGTTTGGGCACTTGGGGACCCTGGAGACAGGGCAGGACCCCGACCCCCCGGGCCTTCTGAGGGTACCAACGCGCCTACCACCCTCGTCAGTCTCAGCCGAGCTCTCGCGTACCCACAGACCCTGCCCGCCTTCCATTCATTGTACAACAAAGTAAATAAATGACAAACTAGAAATCAGACCTTTTGCTCTTCCTCGGTCACTGTGGGTCAAGAGTTGCAAGTTCAGTGCCTGTTGCCTCCAGGTACTGGCTGAGGCTTCAGCTTCAGCACTGTGGTCAGGACAGTGGCGCTCTGCTCTTATACCGGTAGCCGGAGTCCCGCCCCCTGGCTGGGATCCCGACTCCTGAAGGCCCTGGACAGCCCACCTCCCCCGCCCGGATTTCCCGGAGATGCTGGGCGGTCTTGCAGCACTTGCTCGCGTGTAAGCGAAGCTGTTTGGGCAGCTGTCACCCTCTGGTGCTTGGGACCTGCATCTGCTCTGCGTGCCCTCTGCGTGCTCGGAGCTACTGACACAGGCTTGCGAAAGGTTGTAGTTGAAGACGGCTCATCACCCTGCCAAGGGACATTGGCAGCTGAAAATGACGGCGGCCTCTGGAGAAGATGAAAACGATGAAGAAACAGAAAATTCCTTTTTGCTAGGAGCTAAATTCTGTCACCCTGAACGTGACTTACAAGCCCTAGGAACTTGTATTCTACCACCCCCCACACACTTGCCGTCTATAAACCAACATGGTTTCCATGCTATTTGTCTATTAGTTATTTACGTGTCTCCCTCTATGGAGGATGGCTTCCTTAATAGCATAGGGCCTGGCTCAGACAATGCCATAAATAGCGGTGAGGTGGGCGAACTAATGTACGCAAAATTCTCGGAATGAGTACAGGTTCTGCCTGTCATCTTGATTGTCATAAAAGATGGGGCTTCTGGCTCATGCCCTAAAAGTAACACTTGATATTTCCAAAGCCAGCCCTTTTCTCTCTTCTCCAGCATGGAGGTATGCAGTTAGAAAGCACCTTACGGAAAATCTCGGTTGCCTCTTTCACCCCCAACTTTTCTGAGATGAGAAAACTGAAAGTCCAGAGGAACTTGAGGAAATTCCATAAAGGTTAAATTAAGCTAATTAATGACAGGACCCGGAACTAGCAGTTTCCTGTTTATTTCGCTTTGCGTGTGATGCTTCCTGTTATCTAAAATGCCCTTCTCTGCCTTTTCTTTCTGTAGGAACTCCTGTTTATTTTCCACAGTTTAGCTGGGCATCATCCCTCAGGGACTCTTTTCCCAATCCCCCCACCACAGTTCATCAGCCCTTCCTTATTCCCTCCATACACATTCTGTGTAACACCATTGCTGCATTTAGCATATTGCTTTAGAAGTTTTGGTTTACAAGTTTGTCTTAGATAGATTATGAGTTTCCTGAGGACAATGACTGGGGCAACTCAACCAGCATGGAGTTTGGGAGACCTATTATGAATATATGGAAAATATAAAATAAAAGTGTTACGACCCAGAACCTGGGTCTGCCTTCATCCTACTTGCCGTAACTCAGGACAAACAAAGCTGTCTTATTTATATCTCTTATCCAATTTCAGCATCTGGGGATACAATGCCAGGCAAAGAATAAGTACTCAGTAAACATTTGATGAATTTTATTGTGTTGAGCTTAATCTACAGGTCTTGTGACCATCAGGTGTTTTTAACCACATATTTCTCTAAGTGTGTTATTCCATTTCTTTCTTACAACAAAGCAGTAAGGTGGACGTTGCTTCTGTTGACCATATGAGAAACCGAGGCTCAGGTTAAGAGATTTGCCATTCAAACTATGTATCATAGCCCAATATGGTAAGTCCTAGTTTTCTGCTCATTTGAAAGCCTATACATTTGAAAGTGTAACTTTTGAAAACAGTTTATGAAAAATATATGAAACAACTTTAAAAAGCCCAAACTCATTCCTTGTTCATATTGAAAGAGCTTCAAAGAATTACAGAATATTATTATTACAATTAAATGTTTATCAAGCTAGCAAATGAAAATCAAGTTTAATCAAAATGGTCTCCACTTTTTTTCCTAGGGAGCATCTAGATTCTTCCCATCATTCCTTTTATTTTGTTGTCTGCTCTCTCATACATATCTACATTCATTAGATACTACTTCATGGTCATTTTTAAGTAGTATAAAATTGTCCCAGTAACTTGCTTTTCATATAGTCTTTTTTGATGTCTTTTGAGAAATAGTTTTAAAATTTTAATGTATTAGATGTATCAATTTTTCCTTTGTGATTTTGCCTAACAAATAATTCCCTCCCCCAAGGTCATAAAGATATTTTCCCCTGTTCTGATATTTTAAACTAAAAGTTTTGCTTATTCAATTTTAGGTTGTTAACACACCAATGAGCAGAAATTTTGGTCACTGTTCTCTGAAGGTGTAAAAGGCTTCCTTAAGAGGTTGTGTGCTCCCCGTCTTTGGAGGTATTCAGGTAGTCTGGACAAGCATGAGGTAGGGATGTTACAAGGAAGATTTGAGGCCCACATGGATGTACAAACCATATTGTCTGTCTGGCCATCTAAGTACAACACAGTATTGCTGCAAAATAATCCAACATTTTAAAGTTTATCTCAGAGGTCACCCTTTCTTGGCTACAGTTGACGTAACTGATCCTTATTTGAAGCCACAGCTGACTCTATCAAATTATCTAAAGCAGGTGTCAAACTCATTTTCACCAGGGGCCCACATCAGCCTTGCAGTTGCCTTCAAAGGGTGGAATGTAACTTTAAGACTGTATACATGTAACTGCTCCTTAACGGTTAAATAAGAGCTTGGTGCTGCCGCTGGGTAGAAACAAGGTGCTAGGCCTGATAAAACAAGGTGCAGGGCCGGACTCAGCCCTCGGGCCTTGTGTTTGCCACCTGTGATCTAAAGTTATGGGCAAGTCATCAAATGCTATAAGCTGACAAACTTTGTCACCTGTTGGTAACTGTGAAGAATGAGGCATAAACAACCTGTATAGTTAGTTCTCTGCCTTGCAACATAACAGTGCTCTAGATTCATGGTGAACACTGGGGACTAAATGTTATTCGTTTGGATTTTTCACTGTTAGGCACAGAACACACAGACTGCCTGTGCTCTTATTCCAGCTCCATCACTATCTAGCTGCATGAGCTGGGGCAAATTTCTTAATTTACTTAAGCCTCAGTTTTTTTCAACTATTCTGTGAAGATAATGGTTATAACCACATCCTAGGGTTATGCTAATTAGTAATCCATGTAAAGTCATTGTGGAATAGTGTCTGGCATTTACTTAGTAAATCTTATCTATTTTTTGCAAGTAGTAGTAAGATAATAGTAGTATTTTGTCAAAACACTCATTGTTATTATATCAGGTTAAAATTTTTAGACACAAACGAGAACTTAAAAAGGAAGAACTTACAACTAACTTTAGTGGGCACCTGTTCTGAGCCACGCCCTTTACTAAAGATCCCTTACCTAATCCATCAATCCTGCAGAGTTACGATTACCTTACTTTTAAAGATAAATTTTGCCTCAGAGACTTTAAATAACTCCTCCTCAAGTTACATGCTTGGTCTGTAACCATGGAGCTAGGATCTAAATGCTGATGCAAAAGCCCAAAGTCTGTGATATTAATACTGCCTTTCAGAAGTTACTTGAGGTTCCAACAAATTTATGGGCCTGTCCCCAAAGCTTAATCACGCTGGGCTGGGCTGGCTACAGTGAACTTCACTGTAAGAGTCCCCTTTCTTTATAGAGTGTAGTCAGACATTTGTCTTGGGTCATATTTTCCTGGTCAGTTGAAAGTTGACACCATTTGTATGTTTCAAGCCAGGTGGGGATACAACAGCTTGAAGAACCCCCTTTGATTGTATGACAGAGACCAAACAAAGCAATAAAGCTGAACTGTCCAAGTTGAATAAAAAATGGATTCTGGATCTACTGGCGTAGTGGGGATTTCCATTTCAGAAGAGTGGCTAATAGGATCCTCCTCACATTTGGCACCCGAGGCAGAGTTCTCTTGGAAAGGAGAACGCAGCATGGTCCTGGGGCTTCTGGGTGCCATGCACATACCTTTGAGAGCAGCAGGGCAAGCGGAGCCACAGAAAATATTGCCTGAATTTAAATTTTTAGCAAACCAATGGACTAAACAACAAAGCTACACACATGGGGTCCTGTTACAGTCTAAATCATGAAAGACCCTGTAATGATTAATATAGAACACTTCTTGCTGCCCTTTATAAGTGAGGTCTCCAAATAATATGACATTTTTGCATCCCAGGTAGCTGAAAAAAGCATGAAAAAATCCTTATCTATCACCAATACAACTCAATATTATGTAAGATGTATTATCTTTGAAAGATGTTTCATACAAATAAATGCCTTCTCAGTTCATATGTCATCAAAAGTGCATTTTATTATAATGCCCTAATATCATTTTGAAGCATACACACCGTGAGACAGCAGATGCCTCAAGAAGGTTTTAATGCAACATTTACATACCTGACACTAAGCAAATAATGGCACATTTGTTCCATGAGCAGAAATGAACAATTTCAAAGAAACCTCCACATGACAGGACCCATATAACCCACACTCGACCACAAAAGCACACTTGCCCTCCCCATCAAGAGACAGGCAAACATCCTGTCTCAGGGCCTGTGAGCTCATCATGGTCTCTAGCTGGTGTTCATTCATCTTCTACGTGAAAATCCTCCTGGAAGGGGATCTGTGGATGACAGCAGATTTAATAAACTAAAGCATAGCTATGTGTGGTTGATCATTAAAATTGATGTTATAAAAGACTCTGAGCTCAGAAAAATTAAAAAGACTATAAAGATGGAATTGCACTAAGGGATTCCATTTCGGGGGAAAATGTGTATATGGCAAACACTGTGAGGATGTCCACTAACGTGTTACCAGCAAGTTGACTCTAGATGGTTGGATTATAGAGGATTCTAATCTTTCTCTATTTGTATTTTCCAGATTTACCCAAATGAAGATGTGCTATTTCTATAGTAGACTACCTCCCCTAAAGGAATAGATGCTTCTGGTGAGAGATAGAACTGAAGTGTCTTTAAGTAAATAATACATTTGCTGTAAACAATCAGTTGCTGAAGATACCAGGATGGAGTATGTATGTATGTATGTATTTATTTATTTTTAGATTTTATGTATTTCATCTTACTTTTATTTCTAGTTTAGTTTTATAAACAAAGAAAAATGGTTCAATCGATGAACATTTGAAGTTTTTCTTTTGAACTCCTCTTAATAATAATTACTATTCTTTTTATTGTTGTTCAGGGTTAATATATTAAGAGTTGCTGCTTCAGAGTCTGGTTACCTAGGAAAGGATAAGTCTACGTAAAAGAAAAAGGCTTTAGACACCCCGCAGGGCACATGAGTTCCCTCAAAGCTCAAGAAAAGGCAAAAAGGAAAAAAAAGAAACCAACACTACCTGGTATCCACGTAGAGCCGTGCAGCTAGGAGTTGGATAAGTAACACATTTATGTGGAGAGGGGAAAACCAAGACCCACGAACCTGTGGGAGGGCCAAGTCAGGCCTGGTCCAGGGCGGCGCACAGTCTGCATGGAACTGAGCCTCGGACAGTCGCATCCGTGCCCATTCCCCAGGAAGAAAATCAGGGTCCCCGGTGACATGCACTTTAAGAGAAATAAATTTAGGAGGTAATTTATGAGTGACATGTCATTGTGATTTGGGTTATTTTGTTTCTTGACCTTTAAAAATCACCAGGATCATAATTAATATGCAGTTAATGGTTACCCCAGCGAGATTCATTTGAAAAAACACAAGCTGGTTAAAAACTGATTCAAAGGAAGCTAATCTAGGGAAAGCTCGTTGCCTCAAATTTCAAATCTGTCCTCAGCTCAGAGGAAAACAAAAACATGAAGCCTTCCTAATTCTTAGTTTCTTTAGTTTTATGCTTCTTATCTTTCTTTGTCTCTCTAAAACATTCTAGCCCTCCTCGCTCATAAAGTTTTACATTCTTGAAGAGATATTAAATTAAGATTTAAATGAAGATTAATAAAACATTCTTTTGTACCACAAATTGAAAGAGACAGGCTTTGGAACACTGCTTTAAAAGTGCTACAAATCTTGTAGTTCACTAAAAGGGGTGTCAACTAAGACTACTCACTCACATCTCACTTCCATCAGTCACCGTGGCCATCCAGACCTGGAGTCCACCAGGTGATGAAGGAAGAAAACTGAGGAAGGAGGACTCGATGTACAGAGAAATAATAGCATGAGACAGAGTTAAGAGCCAGATTCTGGCTCTACCACTCTATGAACATCTTAGATATTCAACAGGTTAATTAACCACATGTAATCCCTTCAGCAACCCTATGAAGAAGATATTATTAATGTCAATATCAACCCATTTTATAGACAAGGAGATGAGCCTAGAGGACAAAACTTTTAGAATAATGCCCAGAATATAACTACTGCTATCTAAGTGTCAGGTACATGCACTTAAAGGGGAACTTAAGGACAACACCTAGCCAGTCAAGACTATACCTTATCTATTTCTGAAGAACCGAGGCTCAGCCGGTGCTGCTTCCAAACCAAGGAACCAAGTCTTCCAATCCTGAGAAATCAAGCACAGTTGCCATCAATTAATTTCAACTAGTACAATTGACATCCTCACCTTATTCTTCATGACACCTGTTTTAATAGTTGTACTCTTTTTTTAAAAAAATGACCTGTTTGGGGAGTAGTACTATAGCTGAGGAGAAGCTGCCACTGTTGACTTAATTTAATCTGAGCTATATACAGTAAAGAGCATACAATGTTCCTTTTAAAGTATTGTGTAACATTGCTCTAGAATAGGGGCTGGCAAAGATTTTTTTTTTTTTTTTTTTTTTTTTTTGTAAAGCACCAGTAGCACATAATCTGAGCTTTGCTGGCTGCATATGTTTTTGTCACTGCTGCTGCTACTTCTTTTCACAGCTGTACAGCCAACTGTGTGATAAAGTAAAAACAATTTTTAGCTCAGGTGGCTAGACTAAAAATGTTTAATGTAAGCCAAGAATAGTTTATAAAGGGATGTTTTAAAAAGTGACAGACACTGTATGTGTCCTGCAAAGCCTAAAATTTTAACTATGGGAACTATTTACCACTAAAATATTTACTGCAGAAAATGTTTATTGACCCCATAGTAGATAATTACAAAATAAGGCTGCTATTCTATAAAAAAATGTAACATAATGTTCCCAAATTTTATAGTCCGCAAAGCTAGTCTGCTTTTTCAAAACAACAACACATAACCATCTCAGAAGATACAGAAAGGCATTTAACACTTGACAAATAGCCTCAACCCAGTTTTTTAAAAAGTACAAATGGTGAACCCTAATGTAAACTATGGACTTTAGTTAATGATAATGTATCAACAGTAGTTTTATTTTTAAAAATAAGATTTTATACTTAAAATTCCTTATGTGAGGGTGGGGATTCCGATCTACCCTAAAGTATAGATAGAAGGTTCTCTTAACCTCTCCCCAAAGCCTCACCATCCCTACAACTTACTGTGTCTTGAAGAATTTGTAGGGCAGCACTTTCCTGAAGTGGCAAACCACCGCTGTGGGAAGTGGGGAGACTCCAGGAGCTGGGTCCCGTGGCAACTGCAAGCTCTCTGAGCGAAGGAAGATGAGGCACTTGCTCACCGAGGGGCAGCTTGTGTTCTGGCAAGTCAGTGCACAGTGACAGGTGGAGGTTGTGTCTCTGCTCTGTCAGTGTCTCGGATCTTAAGGAGGAGCCCACCTGCTTTCTTCTTGCCCAGATTAACTGGCTCTTCACCTCAGCAGGCTCAAGTCCCCCATCTTTAGCAAGGATGGAGCTCCTTGGATTCTCTGCCCCTCATTCCCACTCGGATACTCCCTCTTCTTGCTCCTACACAAAAAGCCTGGTTCATTTTTGACACAGTTAGTTTCCATCCAAGTCCAGCTTTGATCTAACTTTCCTAGAGAATTCCAACTAGTAACTTTGAAATCTTCAAGGTCAAATCCCTCACTGTACAAATGAGGTAACAGACTCCATGAGGTAAGGTGACTTTCATAGGGCCATATAGCTCATCATTATACACCCACCTTGACACTGTTGGCAACTGGATCCTCTAGTGTCTACTGTGAACATTGTCCAGGATTTTTTAGTCCCAATATCAAATGTTCTGTGCAGTCATCAGGCCTGTACATTAACAATTTCACTATCTAAAAATATCAAAACTACTACTACAGACATGTCAAGAGGGACCTTCTGGAAGCAATAAATTTATTCCTGTTACTGAATCCAAATTTTCAATTCTAAAGCACTTTTAACTTTTTAGGGTGATGAAGCCCCTTTTAGGACATTAAAGCTGTGGGGACACTGTCCACACAAACATATTTACATAGAAACACAGAATGTTGCCCCAGCAATTTAACTGCATAGTACACGACAGTGAAAAATGTTGATCTGATGGTAGAAACATCAGCAGCATCTGCTGTGTGGGTGGGGGATATTTTAAAATAGCTGTTAAATGATAACAAAAAATGCAAATATTTATATAGTGTGACAGATTACAGAGCATATTTAATCCTCACAACAACCCCATGAGGTAGGTATTAGTATCCCAATTTTACCCATGAGGATACCACAGCCCAAAGAAATCTGGAGATTTGCTGAAGTTTGCATGGCTAACAATGGCAGTGCCAGAACTAAAACACAGAGTTTTTGTTTTATTTTTTAAAAACATCTTCACCCCCTGGCTGGTGTGTCTCAGTGGATTGAGCAGCAGCCTACAAACCAAAAGGTTGCTGGTTCAATTCCCAGTCAGGGCTCATGCCTGGGTTGCCAACCAGGTCCCCCCTTGGGGGTGTGCGAGAGGCAACTGATTGCTGCTTCTCTCACATATCATGTTTCTCTCCCTCTCTTCCTCCCTCCCTTCCTCTCGAAAAAGTAAATAAATATTTTTTTAAATCTTCACATCTACTATTTTCAATTTTAGAACAGGGTTTTGCTAGCTACCCAGGAGAAACTCAATGGCAAGCCCTTTCAACAACTAGTTCTCTTTAAAACTGAATGGCCAATGTGAGGGGACTGAGATTAGAGACTGGAGTCCATCATGCTCTTTATGGTTATACTCTCTAAGTATTGCTCCCAGGCAAGGACACCAGAAAGAATGTCATCAGAACTGTAGGCTTTGAGTCCGGAAACTAGAGACCATTTAAAAGAAAACAAAACCAAACCAGATGCCCAAAGTAGTAAAATATATAAGATATTAAAATTTTGATTTTTTTCCTACCATAGTTGTGGATTATCTGGCCTTTTCCCCCAAACAGCTGCATGTGAGTTGGGAGGGGAGCCAAAAGCATCTTGGGAAAGCTAGCACATACACCAAAATGGAACTACATGAGTCAGAAAACAAATTTCCAAACTTTATAAAAGGTTAAGATGTTGGGGAATTTGTTAAATGGTCATAGGGAAACACCTCCAGTGGAGGAGAGCAATTGAACCCCTAATCAATTGATAAGCCAGCAATTTCAGAATCTCCATGAAGTTTCTGACCGTATTCTTGATGACTCAGAACCCCTCCTTGGCCATCTGCTCAAAGAACAAAGATGGGTAGGTCTGGTGACGTCATGCCACTGTTGCCCAGTGGTAGAGCTGGGCTAGATCAGTGGAAATGAAATGCTGGCAATGGGGAAATGAAATCCAAGGACTGTGGCAATTTTGTCAAAGATTTCAGTGGCAGTGCTACTGTTTTAGTAAAGATATCTATCCAGCATAAAGCACTGTCCATTACAGGACCTTGGCAAACCAAACACTCTTCAAAATGTTATGTAAAATAACAAAAAAGAGCCAATGTCGTCCACCTGGCTTTGTCTCTATGGGAGTGTCGGTCTAGCCAGTGACTTAGTTTGGGGTTCTTCGGGCTCTGGCCAGGCCACCTTAAGTGCTCGCCCCAACCCCTGCCCACTGATTAGCTTCAACAGCAGCAAATGCCTTTTGACAGCATAGGAAAGGGTTTCCCAGACCCAGACCTAAACTATCAATCTTGTTTCCCTCAAACTCTTTAGAAACACAGTTGTTCTTCAATTTCTGCTTTACAATGCCAAATGCAGATATATAACAAAACTTGACTGCCTCAGAAGGCTCACATCCTGGGAACTTTCTATACCCTGCATCTGTAGGTTATGGAAGTTTTTAAATAAATGCCTTGCACAAAAGCACCTCCCCCAAGAGGCTCTCCCATCAAAGGGTGAAAAACTGGAAGCTTGTTCTGTCCCATGTTCAGCCTCTGCAAAGACCCTTAACCCACCCTTCAACACTGGCCGTCCCTTCTCCTACAAGAAGGGCGTATATTCTCAGGTCATGGGTCTTCCTGGACTTTAAAGACTCATCTGTCTCCTTTAATGTGAAGATCAATAGACCTAAGGTAAGTGAAAGGAGCAGCAATACCTAAGTGTATCATCTGACTACCCAGGGAGGCAGGGCCCACTGGTCCAGTAAACAGAAATAATTAACTTCCTTTTCCCCTTGCCTTATCCCAATGGATGAGAAATTTCCATTCATGTATTTTCTCACTTATTCTCTGGCTTCTTCAAACTCACCCCAAAAGTGCTTCCAATTACCATCAACATGGGAACTGACATTTTCAAGGGTGTATATCCCTTTGCAACCTGGATACAGCTGGCGCTTTGTCTTTCAGCACACAGCTCCAAAGGCCCTCAGCACACCGCTGCAGAGAGGTAGTTCCAAAGGCCCCTCAGCACACCGCTGCAGAGAGGCAGCTTCAAAGGCCCCTCAGCACACCGCTGCAGAGAGGCAGCTCCAAAGGCCCTCAGCACACCGCTGCAGAGAGGCAGCTCCAAAGGCCCTCAGCACACCGCTGCAGAGAGGCAGCTCCAAAGCCCCTCAGCACACCGCTGCAGAGAGGTAGTTCCAAAGGCCCCTCAGCACACCGCTGCAGAGAGGCAGCTCCAAAGGCCCCAACTTGCACCCCACACATTCCTCGTGTGCCCTCCCCATTATCTGATCATCATCCAACCTCACACAGGGCTGATGCCTCTGCAAGCTTCCTCTTAGTTCTAATCTGGATTCCAAAGGTTTTGGGTCTCCCTGGATGACTTCACAAATGGAGCTTCGAAAGGACAAAAGTCCTTGAATTCAACCCCAGGCTCCCATTGGAATCCAGCACTCTTTACACCTAACTTAGCAACCCAGAGGGCAGGTTTCCACTGTGGGAACAAACAGCTGATGCTAACCTCAGGCACTTTGGTGATGCTAAAATGGAGGGGAGAGCTAAGGTATGAAAATAAGCAAATCACCACAAAAGGTTTGCATTTTCAAACACAGATGTATAGCTGACATCATACATCTAGTGTATTTTCCCATTCAGAAGAGGATTTAAGCAGACCTTGGAGATGCCTTTTACAGCAACTACCTGCCTAAGATTCATCTGCTCTGACATCTCCAGACCATGAGTCTAGAGGGGCATTTAATTTTAGGATTGGATCCCAAATTCTTAACACCCCGTAAAATTACACTTTGCTGTTTAATTGTTTAATTGTTTCTGCAATATTGTTTCTCTTCCAGGCCCACTTACAGAGACAGGGCACTAATTCAGGAGAAAGGAAGAAGTAATTTTCTTCTAATTCCATACATGCCCCTTTGGACAGAAATGGCTATCCAGTGATGTCCCACCTCCCTTTCCTTTGGGTCCCTGACAACAGTGGTAAGTCTTCTTTAATGACCACAACCATGGATATGAACCTTCATATATAGACTTAACCTATTCTAAAAGAGATTTTAAGAGTGCCCCACCCCAGTTGGTCTATTTCATTTTGGAGGTTGCAGCTTCAGAAGTAACAGGCCCCCATTCCCACAATGCCCGGCTCTGGTGAGCACACACCCAGATTCAGTCCACTATCATTTGAGGATTCCAACAAAGGATCACCACAAATGTTTTTCTCGTTAACAGACTTTAGAGCCTCATGCAGTTCACACACCGGCTTAACCTATTACCCAGAATGCCTGCCCTAATTAGAAAGCAAATTGAATTCTTCCCCTAGAGAGGGAACTCACTGAGGGCCAGATTTTTAAAAATTTAATCTCTTGAACCTAACAGCACCCTTAACTGTTAAATGATTTCTCCAATGACATCAAAGTAACTCAGAAGTCATTTTGGGAATTAGTTTTCCTCCTATCTAGTGAGAAGGACGGGGGGTGGTGTGTGGTGGGGATTCATTGTTGTACCCTAAGAAATGAGATATTGAGAAGGCTTTGATAGGGAAAAGGAACAAAAGGAAAAGAGTTATGTCCTGGATGGTAGAAACCTGCAGGCTTGTGTGGTGGTGCAGGCTTCAGTAAATTGATAACTTGGCTCCCAAGGAAATGGCTCAAACAGCAGAAAGCCTGTCTGCTCCTTTTTTTTTTTTTTTTTTTTTTTTTGTGGTTAGAAAATCTGGCTAAAAATCCTGAGCCGTGAGCTCAAGTGATCTGTTCAATTGGCAGCCCAAGCTCAGCATCTATGGCTGTATCTACAAATTTTACCCAGTTTAATATCTACTGTATAACCGCCCCCCTCTCATGACATGGTTTGGAATTTTCTAGAGGTCCCCTCAAAGGCCAGTTACATTATATAAGTTTTGTGTAACTCAGACCTAATCATCCTAGAGACTGAATTTTCGTCCTAAGTCCACTGTCACCACAAGAATGTATGTCTCTGCTGTAGTTCAAGTCCTCGGCAACAGTTTAGGTTTTGGGGACCCTACAGAGCCTCCTAAGGGGGCTGCTGCAGTGTGAGGGCACCTGCTCAACCTTGACTTATACCACCCCTTGGGGCGGAAAAACGAGCCTAACTGAAGGAAGCCAAGGCGGGGTGTGGCCAACGCTTTCCAACGGCAGCAAGGGGACCTTCTGTGCCTGGTTTCCCAGGCAACTGGGCAGGAGCGCCTCTGGGGATGACAGGGGCTGAGCCAATGGCTTGCGGCCCGGCCCCCACGTGAGCACCCTTAGAGTTCTGTGCACGCAGCGGTGCGATGAGCTGTGCAGACGTTGGCGCGCCCTATGGAAGCTCAACTGCCAGAGGGACTCTGTCCCGCGGCTGTGTCTTCCAACGGCTCCCCACACAGCCACTCCGCCCTGCGAGGGCCGATAGGGTGCCAGATTAGCTCCAAATTGGATACAGCAAGGCAGACTCATAATCTTTCTCCTACTCTCACCAGTCCTTCCAGCCTGATTTTCTTCATCTGAATTGGCTGGACAGCCTCAAGCCTTTTCAGATCATGGAAGCAGGGCAGGTGCTCATTTCTCACCTCTGAGTTCCCCCAGGAAATGAAGTCATCTCTCCGTTCCCTTACTCACTCGTTCCACCAAGGCCCTTCTATCATACCTGTTCCTGCTCCTCATCTTACCCTCATCTGGCAATAAGGAGGCTTTGGCAGAGCAAAGGTGGCCATCCTGCCACCTCCCCCTCCTTGAGGCCCCATGTTTGAAGCACCCTGGGGCATTTGTTCTGGGTTCAATCTCATGTGCCTGGCCCCCCTTGGTCTTTCTAGCATTTTCTGTGCCATCATTGCATCTCCCTCTCTCAGGTCTCAGGCACTTCCACCTATTCTTTATATCGCTATTCCTTCAGGCCCAAAGGGCTTCTGCTCACAGGAAGCAGTGCTCACCACTCTCTACATTGTCTTTTCTGCTTGGTTTATTAAACTCAAGGCATTTAAAAGAGGTGTCTTCAGCTTTACAAGTGGGGTTCGGGATATTGGTTACTGGGAACTGTCACAACTAGTCTGTCCATGGCCTTTACAGGGCCCCTGGAGTCCAGCTCTCAGGTCTAAGGCCACTTTGCTTGCCTACCTCCCCCCCCCCCGCTATTTTGCAATGTGAATGGGCTGAATTTTCTTGTTGAAAGAAGCTATGTGATAGGTGTTTAAAAAACAACAACCCTATTATATGGTATTGAACAAGAAATACACTTAAAATGCTTCCAAAAGGCTTAAAAATAAAGAACTGAAAACACGTATACAAGAAAGAAGAAATGACAGTATTACTATAAGCTAGGATGAATACATTGTGAAAAAGTAAAAAAAAATGTATATGCAACTAGCAACACAGCAGCTAAGTGTATCAAGCAAAACTATTAGGCAAGGAGAACTTGATTTAAAACTACAGTTATGGTGGGAGACTTAAAAATACCTACTCATGGCCCTGGCTACTCATGGCCATGGCCATGGCTCGTGGCTCCGTGGATTGAGTGTCAGCCTGTGAACTAAGGAGTTGCCGGTTCGATTCCCAGTCAGGGCACATGCCTGGGTTGTGGGTCATGTCCTCAATAGTGGGTGTGCAAGAGAAATTTAAAAAAAAGAAAAACTACTCATCATGAATCCTTTTGTTAGTTTCATAATTAGATAAGATGGTCTTTGCATTCATGTGGGAGAGTAAATTTCCAAAATCACTAAGAAAAGTATGTGAGGGGAGATGACAACGAGGGTCTTACTTCATTAAATATGGCATTAAGCTCCTTAAGAGAGCTTCTGAAAAGAGGCTTTGGAGCACAGACAGGCCTTTGGGACAACTCAGCCAGGGCACTGCTGTGCCAGAATGGAAGGGGTGATTCTGAGCTCGCAGGTGCTGGACAGATGTTGCAGGATCAGCTGTAGGACGCTGCCTCTGCCAGCCGGGGTACCAAGGCAGAGTGGGCCCTGCTGAAAGGCTCTGCTTGCTGGGGAAGCCAGTAATAGAAACCTCGAAATATACCATGGCTCAAATTTCCCTCTTTAGGGTGGGAGAACATGCAAAGAAACAAAGAGATGTGAACTGACTGAATGATGTTCACATATTAATATTAATATGTGAATATTAATATCACATATTTAATAAATGGAAACTACAGGTAGTATCCTGCGGTATCACTTCTGCCCGCAAATGATGTTGCTTTTCTTTGGCTACAGCTGCTAGAGCAGACATGTTCCTTTCAGAAGATATGGAAACCTCACAGCTCAGATTTACTGGAGTTTAGAACTGATTTGGGTCCTCTCAGAAGCCAGCCCATGGCCCCAACTCACAATTTCTCAGATGCAGCCAGAAAAGCCAGAGTACTGTCTGTGGTCCAGGACTCAGCCCCATCCCTATCCTAGACTTCTCTACATATACACATGCAAGTGAAACTCATGTGTGTATGAGAACTGTCTGTAGATACATATAGATAATGTGTATATATATGCAAACACACACACATACACACACATACATATGAATGAAACATTTCAACATATGTGTTTTCAGGGCACTGGGAGAGGAAGGAAAGGAGTGAGCTACGGTGTCGCCCTTGGAGGAGTAAATGCACATGCTTTTTACAGTGGGTAAGAGTTACTGATGTGATTGGTTTCATCACCAAGATGGTTGTCAGAATGATTCGACAAAACCTCTCTCCAACCTCACTTTCTTCTGTGATAAGTGAAATTAATGGTTAACATGAAAAGCCCTAGAAGGAACACCTCCAAGGGATCAAGTCTCTCGAGATTTGAAGGAGGAAGCAGATAGTGGTATCTGTGCTTGTGGCATCCCCAAATGGAGTAGAAATGAGCCAGCATTTCCGAGGATGATGTGCAGAAAATAGTTGGTAGGGAAGGAAGCCAAAAGCAGCCTTGTTACTGTATTCTCTTGAAAGGAAGTAAGTCTGAAAGTAAATCTTTGCCTTCAGGGAGCTAAGTCTAATGAGGAGACATATAAACAGGCAAATGCAATTCACTTGGCCATTGCTTTAACAGGAGAAGTACAAAGAGCAATGAAAGGCAGTGTGATCAAAGAGAGAGGGGTAAAGGGAGAGGATATCAGAGAGCCCTTCTCCGCTGCCCAAGAAGCCAGAGACACAAGCAGACTCAGGCAGTAAAGCTCAGACCCTCCTGACCACACAGACTCTCTGATCTTGGGGGCGTGGGGGAGCTGTCTTATCACTCCAGATATTGCCTCAATTCTCAACTCCAAGGAAAGGGGAGAAAGATGTTTGCTAGGCTTCAAGTTTGGGGAGGGGGAAGCAGAGTAAAGACCAAGTAAGAAAGGGTTGACTGAATAAGCCAGGGATGGAGAAGTGAGAGAAAATTTTGTCCCAGGAAGATTGGGAGGACCCAGAATGGTCTTCAGCAGTTAAACTAATGCAATGGGGGAAAAAGTAGAAGGAAAGAAAAGAAGGTTGGAAATCAAGTCTTGTCAGAGAAATTCCCAGTCCCCATGGAGAGATGTAGGGATTTGAGCTCAGGGCCTATCGCCAGACCTCCAGAGTTCAAATCCTGTTACTAGCCCAGCAGTGCGACATTGGGCAAGTTACACAAAATCTGTTCCCCAGTTTCCTCAATTGTCAAATGAGAATGAACTAATATTATCTACCTATGTTGGGAAGATAAAGTAAATTCAATATACATAGAATGCTTCATGCAGTTAGCTGTCATATCTATGTCCCATCCAAGAACTAACCAGGCCCACCCCTGCTTAGCTTCAGTGATCAGATGGGATCAGGCACATCCCGGGTGGTGTGGCCGCAGACAGCTGTCATATCCATCAATGCCAACGTTAGCTGTGATTATTGTTATTTCTCTCTCCGGGCGTGGTGTCTCCCAGGGATGGGCTGGTCCCCTTTGTAATGTCATATACTTTCAAAGACCCCATCAGGGTTTTTCTGGTAAATTAGAGGGAGGAAGTGTGGGAGGAAGTGTGGAGGTAAGCAAGAAGAAAGGAGGGGGTTCCTAATGGGTTTAGGGGGTACTTGTGCTGGATCATTAGAATGAAGAGATGACCTCCTACCCCTTTGGAAGCTTGTGTGCCAGCCAGGCACTGGTCTTCCTGCTGTAGAGAGAGTATCCTGCAGGTAAAGGTACCACCTCTAACAGCTGCTTAGACCTTCTTGTCAGAGTTAGCCTGAGGGCCAGCTGTGCAATGAAGAAGTTGGCTTGGGGCCTTTCCATACCCCTTGAAGCCCCCTCTTTGAAGTGCCCAGTGTCCCTTTCCAAATGTCAAAAACCTGTTTTCCACCTATCTTTATGGAAGGGAGCTGGTGGCTCACAGGTGTGAAAGAGTCTGGTGGGAACTAGAAGTATTCTGGGGATTTTCATTTTGGTGTAGGGGTCAGTCCCTTGAATAGAGCCCTGAAGCTGGGAATCATACCTGTATGGGAGAAGGTCCTGACTGAAGAAGGCTCTTGAAGATGGGTGGGGCTTAATCCCTCTCAAAAGTTGTGCTTTATTAGAGGATACTTTCCTCTGTAGTTGTGGCTTGTGGAATCTCCTCCCAGGAATAAATTTAAAAATGGGGAAAATGTGGCTACTAGGCCAATGAAAAGTGGCTGGGTAGGGCTGGTGTTTGAGCTCAGTGGCCTCTTCAGATTCTCAGAAGAGACCTCAGAGTCCAGCCAAGGAAGTGCCAGAGGGCTCAAGGTCCATAGTTGGTGGAGAGATACTTGCTCTTCCAGCCCCCTTCACAGGAGATGTAAAATTTTTAAAAGAGCTTAGAACAAAAGTGCTGCCAAAAACAACATAAGTTAGCTGCTCACAAGTGGTGGGACTAAGAGTAACCCTGAGCTCTTTGGCTTGGAAGGGAACCACAGCTTTGTAAAGTATAGAGGACTTGTGGGAGCTGAACACACTTAGCAGGAGAGCCTGAGAAGCAGCTCGGTCTTTGAACTCCTTGAGGTCAATGTTGTGTCATATGTTTGACCCAACTCAGAGCCTCCTAGCACATAGGAAGTGCTCTCTCAATGTTTGCTGAATGAATAAATGAACGGAGGTGGCTGAAGCATACTCTAGTAGGACCCTCTAGAAGCCTCCCTGACCACTTATAATCAGCTACCCTATGAGTCCTTGGAGACAATGCTATGAGCTGCTTCCTGCAACTTGTAAATAGCCCACAGAATAAATCTGTGGCCTCTGCCAAGGAGCCCGGTAACCCTCTAATGGAAGCGTTAGAAACTTTGACTACAAGTCGTACAATTCCTGCAAAGAACTCGTTGAAATATTAATGTAACCTCCTAAAACTTCTAAAAGGATGTCTGGAAGGCCCTGTCTGCAATCCTTGGAAACCCCTACCAGGAAGCTATGGAGGCTGGTCTGAAATCTCTGGAAACACTGCCAGGAGTGTTAGCCTTTTGGGGTTAAAATAGCAGCCTGTGTATTATTGTACTGTCTTTGCCTTTGTAGCAACCATTCCTGTTGGAGTAAGGGATGAGAAGGAAGGTTATTATTGTTTTGTTTTAGTATCAGTGGTTGTATCTCAGTCCCCTAGACCCAGAGGGGCCAGCAGAATAGAGTATAGAGTTTCTAAGTGTTGGATGAAGATAGTGGGCCTTTGGGAAAACTGACCTTTATCTATCTTATCAATAGTCAGATATTGGGTTTGAAACCACTTCTTGATGCTTTTGGTTGAAGGGTAGAAATCTTAGTCTGTGTACATTACTATAATGTGTTGAGCCATAGATCCCCCAGAGATGTTTGCTTCATTGCTGAAAGTGGGAGAGCCTGCAGGCAGCTGGGTTGGAGCACAGATTTTGATAGGAGTGGGTACTATCTAGATAATCATTTCTGACCTCTGGAACCCAACACCGAAAAACAAGGCAGTCTTTCTTTGTTCACAAAGAGATGATTCACATAATTCTCTACTCATGTGCTCAGACAGTTTCTTCCTCTAGGCTTCCCTAAAAAAACAAATTTCTTTGAAAGGTATTTAGCTGTGAGAGAGGAAGACGCACAAACATTCAAGTACTGAGAATTGTGTCCGAGATAGAGACAGTGGCAGGAACAGCTTCAGAACAAACAGAAAATGTAGATAGACACTGCAGCAGAGGGAAAGGGAAAAACACATTGAAAAGGGAGATTAAAGTAAAAGGAGGCAGTAAAGCCTGAGAAGTCACGGTTCACAGCATCAGAAACCAACACAGGAAGGGTGCTGCTGTCGACTGGAAGATAGTCTCCAGGGCAAACAATATCCCCCGTCATCTCTGTCATAGTTGGTGTCATTTCTTCTTTTTTTTAAAAAAATGTCTTTCTTTATTTCTGAGATGTGAGAAAAGTTAAGTGGTTTGAGGCATGTGTGAATGGAGCAGAAATGGAAAGGGGATAAGCAGGGGTGCGTATTGAGATGGAAGGATAGAAAATTTTCTTTTCCCTTCATCCCCCCACTCTCCCCCAAAGTGTTCTAGGTATAAGACCTAGTGGAATGAAAGTAAAGAAGAACTGGGTAGCATGTTGGGAATCCGCAAGACCAACCCCAGGTTTGATGAGTTGCTAGGAGAGCTCCCAGGATTCAGCATATACTCATACTCAGGGCTGTGCTTTGTTATAATACAAAGGAGAATCAGTGAAAGGGGACGACGCGTGGGGCCCAAAGTCCAGAGCACTTTCCCAGTGAAGCCACATAGGACATACTTAATTCTGTCCACAAGTAGTTATGACACTGCCTGTGAACGACTGTCTGCCAGAGAAGCTCATTAGAGACCCGGCGCACAGAGTTTTTACTGGCAGCTGGTCACACAAATGCCCTCTGCCTGCCGTGTGCCAAGAATCTCAGACTCACGACAGGATAGCAGATGTCCAACACATATTATATGGGTACAGTTTAGGCACTTATGAGTTGGGGAGTCAGGAACCCTAAATCCGAGTTCCCAAAACCCAAGATGCCCACCAAGGGGCCAAGCCTGCATGCAGATCTTTCTAGGATAGCAGCCCCAGGCCTGCAATGATAACTTTCCTGCACAAGTTACTTTGAGTGAGTGCTAGCTGATGTACTCCCCACATGTCTTCCTTTCTAGTCAAGCTAAAAAAGTTGAAATCTAACCCTCACCTTGGGCACCATTTTGAATGACCCCAAATGGGTTAGGTGCTCCTTAAGTGGCTCTGCTGTGGGGAAAATGAGACTTGGTGATTGTCACAAATGTCCCTATTTAGGCTTAAAATGGAAAAAGTTCTGCTGACACACCCTCCCCATATGCATGACCTGATTGAAACTGGCCTTGGACTTGACTGCCTGAGGGAGGGCTTCCTCTGGTCCTTAGCAGCGTCTGCCAGGCACTACCAGGACCTGCCTCCTTTTGGTGTTACCAGCAGGTGGAGTGGATGAATAAGGGACTTTATTCCTTCAGTGCCCTGCTGGCTCCTTCAGCACCTTCTTCCCACTTAGGTACCCATGGCTATCCTTGTCCTCTACATCTCTGTGCTAAATCGTCAAGAGTTATACATCACAATGAAGTAGAATAGCTGGAAGGCTGCTCAAACAGTTATTTTTTTAACACTGAATTTAAATTCACACATATACTACTTCAGGGAGGCATTCCCAAATAATGAGCTCTGGAAATGGCTCGCCTCCTGAACACGGGGAGTCAGTCACTCCAGATTCCTACCTGAAGACCACACGTGGCAGTGAGATCACTTTCGGTTTCTTCATCTTTCCCTGCAGGGGTGAATGTTAATTACTCTGGTTGACGGAGGCTGGGCAAAAATGGCATTTACCATTGGAGTCATCCATGGTTCAGATCCAGTTGTTGGCAGAAAAATGGCTCAGTCACCTTGTCCTTGGAGACAAGAAATGGCTGCAAAATTAAAAGCTGGAGGAAATTTCAAGTAGGAAAACTTGATTGAAATATGAGATTTCTTGTATCTTTTACAGTTAATGTATTTGGTTTAGGGTTTTTCCCAACATGACAATCTTATGACAATTTGAAAGCTTTTGATGAGACCAAGATCAGGTTTTAGAAAGATAAATAAATAAGGGACGGGGATTCCTTATAGTAGTCAAATCTGAGGGGCTGTTAAGTGGGATCTAGAATTTGAGCCAGAAATCAACTCCGTGAGGAGTTTGTGTTGAAAGGCTTGGAACTGGCGGTGCCACATTAGGTGAAAATTTAGATTCATAATGATACTTATATTCCCTCCCCTGACAATGAAAACTAGGAAAGCCCTATTGTAACTTAACTGGAACCTGGAAACTGAATTCTCACTCACTCTGAAGAGATATTTTTCTATTGTCTCTTCTGAAACCTGTGTCTTATGACTTGTCCTGGACAAGTCTGGGCATTTACCTGGTGGGAAACTCACATCTTGATTGTACAAGGCAACTTCTGTCTTTGGGTTCTTTTCTCAGAATTCATCCTGAGCCCATTTGTACAATGGAGAAGTGAGTTTACAGATTTGCAAACCTACTCTTGTGCACTATCCTCCCTTTTCTTAGAATCTCTTCCCATATACCCCTGACTTTTCTGTTCTCTCCCCCTTTTCTCAGAACTTGCTCATATACCTTTATAAAACAACTGATGCTTTGCCTGCCAGACCGTTTAATTTATAAGAAGGTCCAGTCCCTTCACCTAAGATATTAAAGCTCCAATGGTACTGTAGTAAGCAGTTAGGCATGAGAAGAGTAGAAACAATAGGCCAACTATGGAATATCACCAGGCCAGAAAGCCCCAGGTACCTAGCAACAGGCAAAACTGGGGAAATAAGGACCACCTCCAGGGTGACCTTTCCTCCCCTTGCATGTCACTTGTCATGTGGTAGACCCCCTTAGAGGAGGAGGAATGAGGGGGCTGGAGAAGAGCCTCATATGACTCCCATACAAGCAAGCCCTTGTATGACTGATCTCTTAAGCACTATGCCCTCATAACAATGAGGTTCTAGCCTGCATCAAATAATCTATGGAACAAAGCCTTGGTTCTGTTGACCACAGAGGTAGAGTCTCAGTCAAACTAGAGACAATATCTAGGCCTCAGTTGTGTTTCAGCCCCAGGCACAGAAAAGCAGCAAGGCCAGGTGGGCGACACCATGGCTGACATCAGGACCAGCTGTGATAACTAATGAACCCCTACCCTGGCACCAATCAGTAGAGACCATGACCCTGGAAGAACACACCTGGAAAGATGATGAATAGTTCATTGAGAACCCTCCCCTGGAAATTCCTTTAAGATCCTTGCCTTTAGAGAAGTGACAAAAACCATGAGGATGGAGGACCCAGTTTGGGGTGCGCTCTCTCTCTCTCACACTCACTGGCACATTTCCCACCCCTTCTTTCCCCAGCACATTCTTTCTCTGGAGCATACCCGAGCCTTTCCCTCTCTCCTTTCCCCAGGCACATATGTCCTTTCTTTCTTTCTCTTAAGTTCCAAGGGACCTTCTTTTGCCTCTGTAACTTGTTTCCTGAGCCCACACATCCCAGCTGGCTTATTTCTTTCACAGCTCACTTCTTCTACCTCTGTGACTAAACTTTTGCTTGTATTTGAATCTTGGCTTTAAATTCTTTCTTAGACAAAACTAAAGTTCCAAGGTTGTTGAACCAAGGTCCAATCGCCAGTAACATTCTGGTGCCGTTTCACTGCTAACAGCAGTATACGCTAATGCTCTGTTAGCAGCGGTTAATTTAGCTCTTTTAAAAAGTAAGGTTTTCCTAATGCTTCTAAATTTCCCAAAATACTTTCATGTAGACATGTTCTCATTGGTCAAGGAGACTCTCAGTGATTCATATCTAGACCCTAAAAATGATAGCTCTTCTCCCCATTCTTCTAGGATAGAATCTTACAAGTTTCCAGCAGGACCAACATTGTTGATCCACAATAATTGGGCCTGGAAAAAATGGACATTGTGACATCATCCTGACTTAGGGTAGTGGGCTCTGTCCCTGAAATTGGTCAACTAGTGTCCTCCTCCTTGAGTCCTTCTGTCTTCTATTGCTAATTTTGTTCTAATCTGTCTGTGACAGTGAAGTATGAGGCAATTACTTGAGACAATAATAGCAAAATGTACAAGTAATAATAAAGAAACAGAACAGTGACTGAGAATGACAAATGTGGAGAAAGATCGATGCGGAAATAACATATATACACAAAGCAGGAAATAAGATAGGAGAAATAGATATGAGAATGAAACAGCTAAGTGTAATAAAAGGATACAGGGATTTGTCCCAGGAATGCAAAGGTTTGTCGACATACAAAATCACCATGATGTACTACATTAATAGACTGAAAAGGGGAAAAGATATGAATTATCTCAGTTGATACTGAAAAAGCATTTCACCAAATTCAATACCCTTTGTGATAAAAAAAATATTCAGAAACTACAGGTAGTAGAAGGGAATTTCCCCAAGATAATAAAAAGCATTTATGAAAAAGCCCACAGCTAACATCATACTCAACAGTAAAAATAGAAATAATTTCCATAAAGATCAGGAACAAGACAGGGATGCTCACCTTTACCACTGCTATTCAGCATGGCCCTGGAAATTCTAGCCAGAGCAATTATGCAAGAAAAAAAATAATAAAAGTCATCTAAATTAAAAATAAAACTCTCTCTAATCACAGGTGGCATTATCTTATATAGAGAAAAAAATCTTAATCTAAAAAAAGAAAACTATTAGAACTAATAAATGAGTTCAATAAAGTTGCAGGGTACAAGATCAAAAATCAGTTGTATCTCCATACGCTAGCAATGAACAATCCAAACAGAAAATTAAGAAAACAGGCTCTCTGCTCTTCCTGTTTGACACACAGCCATGTCTTCCTGCTCAGTGCCAGCCTCAACCCTGAGACATGATGGTGAAGGTTGAAGTGAATGGATTCAGCTGTATTGGGTGCTTGGTCACCAGGGCTGTTTTTAACTCTGCAAAGCGGATATTGTCACCATCAATGACCCCTTCATTGACCTCAACTACGTGGTCTACATGTTCAGTATGATTCTACTCATGGCAAGTTCAAAGGCACAGTCAAGGCTGAGAATAGGAACATTTTCATCAATGGAAAGTCCATCTCCATCTTCCAGGAGTGAAATCTCCCCCACATCAAATTGGGTGATGCTCATGCTAAATATGCTGCGGAGTCCATTAGTGTCTACACCACTGTGGGAGGAGTCTGGGGCTCACTTGAAGGGTGGAGCGAAGAGGGTCATCATGTCTGCCTCTTCTGTGGATGCTCCCATGTTTGTGATGGGTGTTAACCATGGCAAGTGTGACAACTCCATGAAGATTGTCAGCAATGCCTCCTGCACCACCAACTGCTTGGCTTATCCCCAGCCAAGGCCATCATGACAACTTTGGCATGATGGAGGGACTCATGACCACAGTCCATGCCATCACTGCCACCCAGAAGACTGTGGATGGCCCCTCTGGAAAGCTGTGGCATGATGGCTGAAGGGCTGCCCTGAACATCATCTCTGCTTCTACTGGCACTACCAAGGCTGTGAGCAAGTTCATCCCTGAGCTGAATGGGAAATTGACTGGCATGGCCTTCCCTGTCCCTACCCCAGTGTGTTGGTTGTAGATTTGATCTGCCACCTGGAGAAAGCTGCCAAATACAGTGACATTAAGAACTTAGTGAAGCTGCCCTGGTTGGTGTAGCTCAGTGGATTGAGTGCCAGTCTGTGAACCAAAGGGTTTCCAGTTTGATTCCCAGTCAGGGCCCCAGTAGAGGGCACGTGAGAAGCAACTACGCATTGATGTTTCTGTCCTCCTTTTTCTCCTTCCTTTCCCCTCTATCTAAAAATAAATAAAATCTTTAAAAAAAAAAAAGAAGTTAGTGAAGCAGGCATCAGAAGTCCCCCTCAAGGGCATCCTGGGCTGTATTGAGGACTAGGTTGTCTCCTGCAACTTTAACAGTGACACCCATTCCTCCATCTTTGTTGCTGAGGCAGCATTGCCCGCAATGATCACTTTGACAAGTTCATTTCCTGGTATGACAATTGGGCTACAACAACAGAGTGGTGGACCTTATGGTCCCCATGGCCTCCAAGGAATAAGAGCCCCCTGGGGGCTCTTACAGGAGGCTCTTACAGACAGGAAGAGAGGTCCTCAGCTGCTGGTGAGTCCTTGCCCCAGACTGATCCCTTAACATGCTGGGAATCTCCTGACCTCCAGTTTCCACCCTATGCCCCCTGAAGAGGGGAAGGGCTTAGGGAACCCTACCTTTTCATGCACCATCAATGAAGGTCACTGTACGCAGCCCTCCTCCCTGCCAAATTAAAGAAACAATTCCAGCTGTGGCTGGCTAGCTCATTTGATTATAGTGTCATCTGAATATGTCAAGGTTGTGGATTCCATCCTTGGTCAGGGCATAAACAAGAAACAACCAACGAATGCATAAATAAGTGGGACAACAAAGCAATGTTTCTCTCTCTCTCTTTCCCTCTCTCCCTCCCTCTCTCTCTCTCCCTCTCTCTCTCTCAAATCAAAATTAAAAAATAACTTATTTAGAGAATTTTAATTTATATCTTCCCATTCCCTCTCCTCAAAAAGAAAAAAGAAACCAATTCCATTTACGATAGTATCAAGAAGAACAAAATACTTGAGAATAAATTAATCAAAGTGGTATAGGACTTGTACATGGAACACTACAAAACATTGTTAAAAGAAGGTATCAATAAGTGGAAAGATATCTCAAATTCATGGACTAGAAGATTTAATATTGTTAAAATGGCAACAATATCCAAAGCAATCCAGAGATTTGATGCAATTCATATTTTAAAACTAATGATTTTTTTGCAGGAATGGCAAAATTTATTCTAAAATTTATATGAAATTGCAAGGGAGCCCAAATAGCCAAACAATCTTGAAATAGAAGACAAAGCTGGAGAACTAATACTTTCTTACTTAAAAACTCACTACAAAGCTACAGTAATCAAGACAATGAGGTTCTGAAATAATATTGACAAATAGACCAATGAAATAGAATTGATATTCCAGAAATATAACATTAATCCAAGGTCAAGTGATTTCTAACAAGGATTCCTAAACCATTCGATGGAGAAAGAACAGTCTTTTCAACAAATGGTGCTGGGACAACTGGATAGCCACATGCAAAAGAATGATGTTTGACCCTTACCTCACACTATGTATAAAAATTGACTCGAAATGGGTCAGTGATCTAAACAAACATTAGAGCTAAAACCATTTTAGGAGAAAACACTGGTAAATCTTCATAAGCTTCAATCTGGCAATGGTTTCATAGATATGACAACAGAAACATAAGCAATAAAAGAAAAAGATAAATTGGAGTTTATCAAAATTAAAACTGCTCATCAAGGAACACAATAAGAAAGTTAAAAGACAACTTATAGAATTGGAGAAAAAATATTTTGAACTTACATATCTGGCAAGCATCTATTACCCAAAATATGTAAAGAACTCTCACCAAAATTTTTTTTAAATGGCAAAAAGGACTTGCTTGGATAGACATTTCTCCCAAGGAAATACACAAATGGCCAAAAAGCACATGAAAGATGCTCAGTATCATTAACTGTTAGGAATGCACATGAAAACCACAATGGAGTACAACTTTGCTCTCATTGGTATGGCTCTAATTATGACACAAAAGATAAAACAAGTGCTGGTGAGGATGTGGAGTCACCGGAACCATCACATGTTGCTGGTGGGGCGGGAAAATGCTGTAATCACTGTGGAAGATGGCTTAGAAGTCTCTCAGTAAGCTAAAGATAAGATGGCCATATACCTCAGCAATTCCACTCCTAGACTTACATCTAGAAGAATTAAAAAATAGATATTCACACAGAAGTTGCACAAAAATATTTATAATAGCACTATTCATAACATCCAAAAAGTAGAAAAACCCAAAGGTCCACCAATTGATGGAAGAATACACAAAATGGTGCGTGTCCATGTAACAGAATATTATTCAGTCATAAGAAAATGAAGTGCTGAAAATGCTTCAACATAAATGAACCTTGAAAACTACATGCTTAGTGAATGAAACTATGACAAAATGTCATATTTCATGATTCTGTTTTAAAGAAATATCTAGAATAAGCAAATCCACAGAGACAGAAATCCGATTAGTGGTTGCAGGGGTGGAGGTGAGGTTGGGAGTGGTGGAAGTGGGGGAGGATGGGGAGCGGCTGTTTAATGAGTACAGTTTCTTTAGGGGAGGATGCAAATAGTCTGGAACTAGATAGTGGCAGTAGTTGCACGATGCTGTGACTATGCTGAAGGTCACTGAGGGTAACTTTTACTTACATTTTACCACAGTTGAAAAAAAGATACAGGAACATAGGGCAGGACAGGGAAGTTAGGTGAGATAGGAACTTGAGGTTATTTGAAGAAGCAAGAAACATTACAGACGGTGAGAAGTGAAGAAGTTTCTGGAAAGCACACCAGGCAGACGAGAGCCCTGCAGGCTGCTGCCAGTGATGACCGACCATCAGCTCCTCCACTTTGGCCTTTTGTATGTGCACTGCCCAGTTCAGTGAGAGGCGTGTTGTAGGGATTCCCATACATAACAAGCTTTATGAATGGAAGAGTGAAATATTAGAGGGGCTGGGTCTGTCACTGCTGAAGGAACTACTACACCCAGAACTCCTACCAAGAGGCCCTGAGACCCGAACAGAAAAACTTGGCAATAGCACTAGAATATTTTGTGGTTCCCACCAGGAAACTTGTCAGGAAACCATGTAAGCCCTCACCTCTGACCTTCTGTCAGACCTTAGGAAGTGGCATCTCCCAGAAATGTCTTGATGAAGAGGACCTGATAACATCCTTCCCAATGAGAGGCAAGGGGCCCCTTTGATTCCAAAGGGCTTTTTAAAAGTACCCAACCCCCATGTTCTTGGGGGGCGGGAGCCAATGCATTGTTAGTTGGTTTGGGTAGTACCCTGTCTGCATGTCCCCTCAGTTGCTGTCTTGTCAGGTCAAGGGTGGGGAGGTAATCTCCCAAGGGAGATGGAGAGTTAGGGAAGTTTCCTAACAGAAAAGGTCGGCCGTACAAACACTCAAAAGGGCTGAAGAACATGGGGGCTCATGGGGTGGCCCTTATTTGAAGGTTAGTGTGTATAGGAGAAGAGAGATCCAGTCCATATGAAGCTCTAGAACTAGTCTGGTTAAGTGTGTTTTAAGAACAGAGTTGGCCTTTTCAACCTTGCCAGAGGACTGGGGTCGGTAGGGAATATGGAGTTTCCATTGGGTGTTCTGGCTGTCTCCTGAGTGGTGTGAGATGTAAAGGCAGGGCCATTATCTGATAGTAAAGTGATCGGCAAACCGAAGCAGGTAATGATGGATTCAAGGACAGCCTGGGCAACTTCAGCTGCCTTCTCTGAGGTGGTCGGGTAGGCCTTGACCCACCTTGAAAAGGTGTCTACCATTGTCAGCAGGTACTCGTATTTTTTAACAGGGGACATGTGGGTAAAGTCAATTTGCCGGTCTTGTCCTGGGACATGGCCTTGGGCTTGGTGGGTGGCAAAGGATCAGGGGGAGGCTCGAGCTCCCCTTGTGTGGTAGTTTGAGTGCATATGGGGCGTTGCTGAGTGATGGTTTGGAGAAGCAAGGAAAGTCAATGGCATATAATTAGAGGGCAAAGAAATTTGAGGAGAGGCCGGAATCCTGCTTACGGAGATGAAAGAGGAATTGTTCTCTTTTGTTTAGGGAAAGTATTAATCACCTCCCTTTGGTGAGCCGCTCACCTTCCCAGACTGCTCCTCTTTGTATAAGTTGTTTAATTTCTTCAGGAGTATGTCTTGGTGTTAGTGTTGGGAGAGCTAGGAGTGGGTATTTAGCAGGGGGAAGGGTGCCTGCTTGTTTAGCGTGTTTGTCCACCTGCTCATTCCCAACTGAGATAACAGATATGTTATCCTGGTGTCCATTGCAATGAAAACTGCTATTTCAGAAGTTTGCTGTGCTGCTAAGGGGAGTTTAGAGATGAGGTCTGCACTGGTGATGAGGGATCCTCTGGATGTGAGGAAACCCCTCTCTGCCCATATGGAGGCATGTGAGTGTAAAACATGGTAGGCATATTTGGAGTCAGTGTATATGTCGATTTGTCTGTCCTTTGCCAGGCTGTGGGCTCAAATTAAGGCTATGAGCTCAGCTTGTGGTGAGGATGTCCCTG
The DNA here is from genome assembly GCA_004027475.1 of Anoura caudifer. Lineage (NCBI taxonomy): Eukaryota > Metazoa > Chordata > Mammalia > Chiroptera > Phyllostomidae > Anoura > Anoura caudifer. Next base: position 22,361 of record PVKU01008739.1, on the reverse strand, counting down.
GGGGAAGGGAGTTAGCCTCAATGACTTGGGTAGAAGATACAATAGCGCTTCCAGCCCTGCACTGACCCGGTTCATGAATGAGCTCCCATCTATGAACCAGGTGTCTTCTGGGTAAGAGAGGCAATCCAGAAACATGTGGAAAAGACTAAATGATGGTGGCCAGGAATTCAGAGCAGAAATGTTCCTCTCCTGTGGTTTCTGGTGGGGGGGAGGAGTGCAGCAGGGTTTGTGGTGCATCTAGCTCCTTCTACATGGCACGCCTGAAGTAAAGTTAGGAGGAACTGCTGTAGCCTTCAGCGAGGCAGGAATTTTTCTGCCCAGTTGGCAATTAAATCTGCTACTGTGTGGGGGGAGTGGGCAGTTATACACTGAGAATAGGTAAGTTTGGGGGCCTCTGTAGGAAGTATGCTTCGGCAGCCAGACCCTCAGGCATGCAGGCCAGCCTCATGCTACCGGGTCTAGCTGCTGAGATAAGTAGGTGATCACTTGGAGATCAGGTCCTGATTTTTGTCCCAATAACCCTAATGCTATTCCTTGCCTCTAGCATGTATAAAGCATAAAAGGCTTTTCTAGGCTAGTGAGGGCTAGAACTGGAGCTTCTATTAGGGCTTTCTTCAGCTCCTTAACCAATTGGCAAAGTGGCTTATTTAGTGGCAGGAGCTCATTTAGTGGGCCCTTGGCAGCGTCATACAGTGGTTTAGCTATGAAGCCGAAGTTGGGGATCCAGATTCTAAAATATCCAGCCAATCCAAGGAAGGAAAGGATGTCTTGTTTAGTTGTAGGAATTGGCATGGAGTCAATGAGGGTCTTACAGTCGGGGTGATCACTCTCTATTCAAAGTATTGATAGAGTAAATCCTAGACATGTTAGTGATGATTTGGATAGTTGGGCCTTATTAGGGGAAACTTAATGACCTAATTTTTCTAAGTGATTAAGACTTGTGTCTGCAAGTCTTTTAGGAATGGCTTGCAAAGTGGTAATAAACTTTATATAGAGTGGTAGAAAGGTACGAGTGTTCACTATCAATCTAGAGACTGACACCCAGGTATCCTCTTATGTATAGTATGGAAAGTCAGGGGCAGCATGGGGAAAGGAAGTTTGGTGATGACAAAACTCTAGCTTGCTTTGAGTATTTTTACTTTTCCTACTTTTTCCCAGCTACCTGAAGCTCATCACAGATTAATTAAAAAGAGGAAAATAATAAGTTTACAGTGGAGAAACCTGATAAACACCTCTATTTTAAACACCACTGTCTTGGAATGTGTCTCTCTCTGGACTCCACCATGATCCAGTGTAACATGGCACATGTTTTCTTGAACTACTATATGGAGGCTGAGAACAGCACACCCCAGATCCTGAATGAGCTGCTGCAAGAGGATGGTGATTCTGAAACCCACCAGAGCACCTTCCAGAGGGGATGGAGATCCATTCATGCAGCTGGCTTAAGAACAGACAAAGATATGGGGGACTTCTGGGCATGGTTTTGGCTCATAGACTTTTGGGGCCAAGGGAAGTGCTGGGTCTCATGGGAAAGCAGGGCTCTGAGCAGGAGTGTTCTCAGCCACCCCGAGGTTGGAATCCTGTAAATAAAAACCTGTTTCCATCCTGGTTGGTGTGGCTCAGTGTACTGAGTGCCAGCCTGCAAACCAAAATGTCACCAGTTCAAGTCCCAGTCAGGGAACATGACTGGGTTAACAGACAGGTCCTCAGTTAGGGGTGTGTGAGAGGCAACCAATCGATGCATGTCTTCCACACTGATGTTTTTCTCCCTCTCTTTCCCTCTTTTTCCCCCCTCTCTAAAAATAAATAAATAAAATCTTTTTTAAAACAAAAGAAAGAAAGAAAAACCTATTTCCTTCAATACTAATTGTTGGGTCATGTGTTAAGGAGTCATGTGGCAGAGCCCCAGTTTACTTGGTTACAGAAATGTTTAGAAAACAAAGCAAATGGGGTGGAAATGAGGCTTTGGAAGAGATTTAATGGTACTAAGAGATTTAATGGTACTAAAAGTAAAGAGAGAGTTGGTCATTGGTTAAAGGAAAAGGACAAGAAGGAGGCAGGAAAAAAGTTCTGGGGTCTGAGACTTTTAAGAGGAGAGTTACTTAGCAGTGTCCTCGCTCTCTTTTTTCTGTTTAGACATAAGCATGTTTTCCGTGTCTGCTCCCCAACTGCTTCCTCTCCCTTTCTCCCTTTATTCTTTAATAAATAAATAAATACCGAGAGCCCAACTATGCCATGCGGTAGGCTAGAAACAAGAGAAATAAAATGCATAAAACCAACTCCTTGCCCCTAAATTCCCTGCTAGTGAATTATGAGATACCCTGCAAAAGGAAGGGATAATGCTGATGCACTTGCAGTCGGAATGTGTTTGGGTGCAAGACTGGGTGGGAGCAGGGTCTCCTGTTTGTATACGGGAGAGAGATTGATTTCGATCATCCCAAGTGTGAGTCCCCAGCTGCCTTTTTGGTTGAGACTCTGCTGGGTCATGGAACAAATGATGTGAGTAGTGGCTAAGATGCAGATCCTTAAAGTTTCTGAAAATGTTAAATGGATATTTTAGGACTATTGGGCCAGTGGTTGCTGTATCCTCACATATACTGTGGGATTTATTTACTTTGCTAGAAGATAAAAGGGATTTACCCCCTTTTTTAGGAAAGTAGGAGATTTATCTACTTTTCCTGAATCGGTATTTATTAAGCGGATTAACCCCCTCACACACACACACACACACACACACACACACACACACACACACAAATGTGTACTATCAATGTAACATGATACAAGAAAAGACATTTCAACACCAAATTATGGGTCTACATCTCACCTTCTTGGGAAGTGGCTCCCTCTGCTGTGAATGGCAATACTAGGACCTACATGGGAGCTTTTCCCGAGATGGGCCTTGGAGTATGTGAAGTTTGGTTGTTGTATTTCAGCTTCCCCTTTGCCCTTTCTCATACTGTCAGCCTTCTTCAGAGGAGACTCCTCTGTGGTGCCCAGTTCCTTCAGTTCCTTGATATTCACAATGTCCCCTGCCCATATAAGCGCTCAGCCATCCTTGGCAAGAGGCCACATAACTCACAGTTGGTGAAATAGACCCCTTCCCTGTTACTGCCTCACAAAGCTGCTGTTCCAGGGAGGACATGGGGACAAAGATGGAGGTCCAGGTCTGCAAGGATGTGCCTTCCTCTGTCTCGGGAGTGGATAGCTGATGTCACTCCCGAATCTCTGGCTTGTGGAAAGGTTCTCATTCTGCCCGGTTTTGGACACACTGCCCTCTCCTGCTGTTGGCCTCTTGGACCATATATACAAAGGGGTCTTTTTCTCTTGAGCTTCTGTGAAGTGTGGTTGTTTAATTCCAACTTGTTTCATGTTCATTTTCAAGGCTGAGGCATTTTTTAAAGCTTCCTTTTAATCTATAAGGGCCCGTCATGTTTTGTCTTCTCCTCCCTTATCAAAACCCAAAGGCAGGTATCCTTTGGCAAGGGTCCAGGTATATCACACCAAAGTGAGAAAGGCCCACAATTCCCCATTTTAACATTCAGCCTACCGCCTGAGGGTGATCGTGGTGGCCCAACCGGATCCTTGTCTGGGTTAACAGGAATCTGCACCTTCCCTTTTTCTATGGATAGAGCAGATGCATTTTTTAAATCCCTGAAATACAGATGGATTCTGGGTTGTTATCATGTCTGCCTTGGGATATGCCATACTGTATCCCTAGAGAAGGTTAGAATTTATCCCCAAGACTTGCCCTCAAGTTCTTTAAAAAAACGTTTGAGGTTGTTTTCTTGCTCTCTTTCACCTCCCCTCTGGTCTCTCTTTTCTACCTTATTAGTGGCCTCCTTCCTCATGCCCAGTGTCTTGGTGTTTAGACACTCAACTCCAACCTGTCAGAGTCTCTTTAAGCTCTTTGGGTAAGAGGCCAGATGAGCAGCACCAGGGTCAAAGAGAACCATGGATTTCTATTTTTGCTTGCAATCTGTTTGCCCAGGGAGAGTTCCCTGTAGATTAGGAATGTTGCCTGAGGTTCACAGAGGTCTACAAGTTTTCCCTGTTCTTAGGAGGACCTGGAGTAACTTCTGGAGCCACTGACTTATTGGTGAGTTGTGGCTCCATCTCCTCTGCTTTGGCCCTCTGTGGCAAGTGCCTTCTCTAACAGCTTGTATTTGCTGCACTTTCCAGGGGCTACTGTAGATATCTGTGAATTTTGAGCACTTGTCTTCTGGCTTCACCATTTCTCCTGCTGTTGATCCCTTTGAGATCTCCTTTTAGGTACCCAGAGCCTTTGTATTCCTTCTTCTTCCTTGTTCAAACCAACCTTCTGGGATATCCTTTGGGATATAGTCATATAATTCACAAAGGTGAAAAATAGAGATTTTTTTTAAACCAAGGTTGTGGCTGAATTCTGTGCCCCCCTGCCCTCCACATCAGGAGAGGGGTAATGTGTCATTTCTGAAATCTCTGGCTTGTAGATGGCTTTGGGCTAAATTGAAAATAAAAATATGGTGGAGGCTGAGAACTTTCTCAAAATGGCTTGTGTGTGTGTGTGTGTGTCAGAGGTTGAAGAAGGACATTCAGAATGAGGCTTAAGTTTTTCTTTCTAGGTAATGTAAGTGTCTGGGCTGGATGTCATGTGCTACAGGTGTCAGCTGCAATGTCAGACCTCTGAAGGTGCTGACGTTCCCTCGGGGGGCTGGTGATCAGGGTGGCTTCCAGGGCTGTTGTGTAAGCCTCGAGGGGCAGATGTGGTGATGAATGTCTCTTGCTCTCACTTGCATATTTAATGACAGACAAGGAGAGGGTATGAAGTTATTTCCTTCCATTTTCTGATTCTGTCCCCCTCTGCTGGGTTGTCCACAAAGGCCTACCCCTCCTCAGCCCCTTCTCCTTTGTCCATTTTACCATCTGGTTTTCCTTAATGAAAGAGAAGTAGGGAGAGAAACTTTTTAACCTGATGAATACAGAAAAGAAGAAAATAAAAATCAGTTTTAACTCAAAGTAATATAGAAAGTATTCTAAAGAGAGAAAAAAATATATATATATCCTTATTTCCAGGTTCTTAAAACTCCTAAGGATATATATGGACCCTTGTTCTATGAAATTCCTGGATTGTGTTAGGAATACTCTATTAGGGTGGAACATGGGTGGGGTGGACAGTTATCCTGCTGTTATCTTGATTTTATGCCTCGTGAGAAAAATCTTGGAGGACAGGGGTACTATTGTGAGTTTTCCCTGGAGTTTTCATGCGTTCATGAAGTGGCTTGGAAATCGAGTGAAGAGGATGTTCAGATGAGCCAGTGTTCTGAGAGAGTCGAATTTTGTGCTCTATCTGGGTTTGGAATACAGATATAGACCATGGGGACCGGGGCTGCCTAACGGAGGCACTTCTGAAAAACAACATGGTATAGTTGGGCGGTCAGATATAACTTGTTTCCTTAGTGATGTCTTGGTGTTACTTGTTCTTGTTGGCAGTGTTGGAAGGCGCCTTAGTGCCCCTAGCCTGGCCTGAGCCCCAGCATACCTGGGAGTGTATGCCTTTCTGGATGGGCCCTTCAAACCCTCGAAGGCAAGTATAGGGAGGAACAGGATGGGCTCGCTTGTAAATTAGGAACCAGTCCTTGTGGACAGCCAGTGCTCCTCGTTTTCTTGGTTCTTGTTTCTTCTTATCTCACTCTCCATATCACCCCACTATCCCCAAGAAAAGAGGGGAAAAATGTTAAGTAGCATATACCTACTTCAATGTATCAACTGTAGAGAGTGATACACAGAAGGTTTGGGGGAATAACTTAGAAACAAGGTACAGTTCATTGTGGCAAAGGGAGGGGAAGACATAAGGGTCTGTATTTGGGTGATGCCCTTGTGGTCTACAGAACCAGCAGGTGCTTCCAAACCAGTCCTGTGCTCAGAAAACACATTTGCCACCCGAGAGCAAGAAATGAGGGGAAGGGCAGATGCACGCTGAGGTGGGCGAAGTTGTCAGATGTTGCCTGCCTGAGCCCCAGCCCTTTTCTTAATGTCACGTTAACAGTCAGCTGAGGGTACTGTGATTTGGCTCTGTTGAGGTCAGACTTAGAGATCAGAGACAAGTAAAAATTAAATACTAAAAAAAGAACTGATAAAGGCTTGACAACCTTTTATTTAGCCCAGTAAGAACATTTTAACAAAAATCTGTAAAATAAAGGAGCTTTACATTATCAAGTTCTTTTATGAAAAAGTTTTTTTTTAATTTATTGATGAGAGAGAGAGATATTAATTTGTTGTTCCAAGTATATGTGTATTCATTGGTTGATTCTTGGGTGTGCCCTGATCGGGGATCAAACCCACAACCTTGGCATATTGGAATGATGTTCTAACCAACTGAGCTATGCAGCCAGGACTTATAAAAACTTTTGACACACACACAAAAAAGGAAGGATAAACTGTCAGAATATAGAAAAAGCCTTTGAAAGGAATTGTTTGACTTTAAAATTTGCTACCCATTTGATCATCCTCCTTTAGAATGAACCAGGGAAAAAGTTGGGGGGGCCCTCATCACTCTTTGAATGTAGATTCGGCATCTATTCCACTAACCGGTTCTAGCTCCTCAGAAACCACCTCAATTTCACACAGCCCTCCATGCCTTTCCAAAGAATTTGTGAGAAAATAGAGGTTCTGAGGGAAATGGAGGGAACAGTGGCTACAGAAAAGAGAGAGAAATAGAGGTTCCGATTTACAATAGGCTTACACAGACCTGCTGTTTCTCTTTGGGAGGGGAAAGGCAGGGAATGACTCTTCAGACACCTCTCACTTCCGGAACCAATGTTCTGTGTCCTCATTCTGACCTCTCCTATGGGAAGTATTTCTGGGTGGCTGGAGTCTTTTTGTCCCATGGCTTGCTCTAGACTTTGTTGTGAAATATAGAAAAAGGTTTTCCTGCTCTCCCGTTACTGCCGGTGCACTATTTTCTACTTTCTTAGCTGCGCCCCCCTCCCTAGATTTCCATATGGGCAAAACCAACTCCAAGTAGTCTCTTGTCTGAGAGGTCAGAGAATTCACCAAGGTGAAGACCACAGCTCCCTCTCCAACCACTGGGATTTATTGACCTGTTTACCAATTAAGAAACTAATGGATCATCAGGAATATAGCCTGAGGCTCTTAGAGATCTGCACTTTTCTCCCGTTTTGGGAGGAGGTTAATGGTGTCATTTCTGAAGTAATCTGATTTATACATGGATTACTGGCTCTTGTCCTGCAAACTTAAATCTAGGCCATGTTCTCTGTACAGCCTATCTCTACGATCTGTGTGGAGCTTCCACGCAGTCTGCCTCCTGAGAAGATCTGACTGTTTGTGTTTCAGCTTCCCCACCTCCTGTTTTGATGCTGCACCATTCATTCCTCACCACCCTCTCTCAGGTGCCCAGAGTCTTCACATTCTGTCTCCCACTGTCACCCATCCTTAGAGATCACGAAAGTGAAAGACTCTCAAGTAGCCTGCCCCCAACTTCTCGCCCTCAAGCTGATGCCTAAGGGAGAGTGCAATCACCAGGAATCGGGCCTGAGGCACACAAGAATCTGCGCTCTCCTCTGTCTCAGGAGAGATGTACCTGGTGTCGCTTCTGAAATTCCTGACTATGGGTGAACCCTCTGGGGCCTCATCTTCTCTGCTTTGGGATACGCAGGGAGGAGAATCTCTAGGTTTGCATAGAACCTTTATTTAAGGACTGCCCCTGATTTCTTTATGAAATAAGAAGCTTATTTTTTTGATCTCCCACTTCCCCATAAACTGTTGCCTGCCATGTTTTTGCTCTCCTAACAAATGTTCTACATTATCTTGGTCTGCTCACTTCTTTCGAACAAAACTAGCTCTCAATTGTCTCATGGCATAAAGCCAGAATAACTTAGACCAAGATGAAAGGAGCATGTAGTTCCCCATTTTGTTTATTCAAGCCATTGTAAAAATAATGGGTTTCATGGTTATAACTAGTGGGACCTGAAATTTATAAGGGTCTTGAACCTACTGGCTTCACGTGGGTAAGTAATATTATAACTGAAAAAAATGGAGGTTAGGATGCCTGCTGCCACAAAAGCCAAGCTCTTGAGGCAGATGCTGGTGAAAAAGGAAAGGTGCCCACAACCTGGGAGAATGGTGGACTCTGGTCTCAAAGCCCATCTCCTCTTTCTGCTCAAGTCTGCCATTCTTCTCAGGATAGGGAAGGAAAGGATTTTTTTTTCCTATCCAATTTTCTTGCTGGGTCATCACACCCTATCCATTCTTATTTCCAGCTCTCAGCGAACTCAGTGTAAGAACCTCCCCCTGCTGCCATCTGGGGCAATAGGAGAGATTCTCTGATGCTCTGACTAACTCTTTTCTGGTAACAGTATTATAAAAGAGGTCCCTGGTACCACTTTTGAAATCTCTGAATTATGCATGGACTAACTTCCTGTTGTCCCATTGTCCTGCTTTAGAATCCTTTTTCCTTATAAAATAATTAAAATTTATTTTCTTGTTCTCCTATCCCCCTGTAAGATTTTGGCAGGTGTTGTCTCCTCTCCATTATTAAGCCCATCTCTCATTTGTCTTTTGGAGAAAAGATCAGATCATTCAAAATAGGATAGAAAAGGTCCTTGTTTTTTTTTTTTTTTTCTTTTGAAACAATGACAGTTCTTAGAACTCAAGTAATAAGTTCTAATGATTGCATGTCAGGCACCATTCCTTGGGATAACTTGGGAAAGTACAATTGTAAGGAGGCTCAAAGTCACTTGCCTTTGCAGAATCTGCCCTTATGATTATGAGAACTGTCCCTGAGTCATATCCAGTCTGTTCTGGTAACTGTCCCAGGGTCTTTAGAGAGAGCCCAGAAGGTAGATATGGGTTGATGTTCATTTGGGTGCATTATAAGCCCCTTCCTGGTATTGCTCTTCAAGATTTTTTTTTAGAGTGAAAGCAAGTTTTATTTAGGCAGAGAAAGCCAGGATTCGGGGTCCTGGAGACAGGATCAGCAGTAAGCCTGGGACTGGCTGCTGTTGCCCGCTGCTCCCCTGGCTGCCAGTCTCACAGGGCACCGCTGTGAAAGTACACATCTGAGTGGATGTGCATGCACACACACGTGTATTGTGAGGGACTTTTTTTATAAGACCCTAAAGAGACCTATATTTTTTTAAAGGTTAACATAGAGTTGTGGCAGACCCTTCTGCATGGTGTGGGCCCAGCTCCCACTTGGAAATGCACAGGACCCACGCCCACAGATAGGTTCTTTCATGGGTAATCAGATTTGCAATATACTTAGGCTGTTTTGAGAGTGTGCTCTTTGCTGAAACCCCCACCCTGCAAGTACTTTGCAGAGGCCCAGTGTGACCTGCTGACTATTCATTTGCTAATATCCTTCTTCTGTGATGTAATGAGGGGCATTGGCTCCTTTGTTGTAACCGGGATAGTGAAGGAGAACCATTTTGGAATGTAAGGAGATATGATTAGAATAAAGGCCTGTCATGGCGAAGGCTGTGGCTTTGGCTCCTCTTGAGAGAAAAGCCAGGCTGTTGTCCTTATTCCTCCACCAGACTCGGTAGTCTGAGTGTATGTTTCAATTCATCCATAATGACACGGACACTGCTGGCTGGTGTCCACATCAAGAGTTGTTCAGGAAAGACCCTGAGACAGAACTGCAACTAGAGCAGCAGGAAGTGCTAGATTGGGACAAAGGAAATCTGTTTCAGCTCTGGTTCTGCCATTTTCCAATGAAGTAAAATAGTTCCTGAACCTCTGGGTGGACTTGTTGCACTGTGACTGAGCACACAGTGTTGAGGGGTTGGAAGGATCTTCGTAGGGTGTGATGCACATACTGTTACCTGTAACTGTGGTCCTTGTGGCATGAATTCTTCCAACTCACATCCATGCACCCTTGTCTTCCATGATGCTTCCATCCTCTCCAACTAACACTGAAATTTTTACTGGTGGATCAAGGGTTCCAAACTATGCTTCGTACACATTGCTGGGCTTGAAGTGGTCGGTAAAATCCTTGAAATTGCATGCAAAAGTATATTTGTATATGTGACTAGAATCTGGGGGGTAGAGGGAAGATTTATAGATTTCACCTGATTGCTAATGAGATTACAATGCCTAAAATGTAAAAAGTTTCCGATATGGAGTTTTAAAGTTAAAACATTGATTCTATCAGCAGAAGTCACCCGTATATCATGGGAATAAGGTTCTAGCAAATTTAACAGTGTTGCCTGGTTGTGAGATAGAATATTTGAAATGGAAACTATTAGAGAGAATCTGTGATGTGCTAACCAACGTGATATAATCCGACTGCCAGCAAACTGAAGGTGGGCAAAGCAGCAGCTTTGCCTATGTCAGAACAGTCAGTTGTAACACTGAGCAAGGCCATTCCCTTCTCTGACCTACAATGACCTCACCAGTAAAATTAAAGGGTGAACTCATGGTTTTACAAATCCCTTAACTACTCTAAAATAATATAATTCTTTTAGGAAACAGGGTGAAAGCAGATCTAGATCCCTATAGTAAATGAGAAAGATTTGGGAGACAAAGATGCTTTGTCCCTAAGGTTTCTAAATTTTCAGGGACTTCTGAGATTGGGTATGCTGCTCAGAGAGTTCCAGAGTAAAGGAGGCAGGAGGACCACTCTACGAAACTCCTATAAACCGGACTTTGTACTGCCTCCCATTCCAAGGAATTTGTCAGGAGTCCTTCTGCACAGGGCACAGCCTCTGCAGCCCTGACCCACCTCACACACCACCGTCCAGTCAGCGCCTGAGCCAGAAGCAGGTCCTGCTGTGTTTTCAGATTTGCACGGTCGGGGGCTGGCGGTGGAGTGCTGGCACTTCCCTGCAAATGCCTCAGCACATGTGTCAGTAAGAGGACAACTGCACACACCAGGCTGGGGGACTGGGGAGGAGAAAGCAGAGTTCCTGCCCCCGGATTTCTAGTTCTTCCTTGGACTGTATGCCTAGCACCCCAGCTTCCCAGGCTGGGGCAAAAGGAAAGCAGAAATCTCTGAAAAATGTGCAGTTATACTGTGTTGAGTCAGTTAAATTTTCTGATTAATAATATTTTACCTGCCTTATTTATCTTTTTAAAAATATTCATGAATTTTAAAATATCATGAATATTCATTTCTGAAAACCTTGACGGTAGCCTTTGGTATATATCATTACTCAATTTCACTTAAGAAATAATTTTTACGGGAAAAGAATAAGGCCAGATCAATTCTATTAGGAGGAAAAATAGGTGTGGATCTTAGCATAGATTTTTTTTTTTAGATATGCCACAAAGAACACTAGCAACAAAATAAATATCTGTAAAGCAAACTTTATCAAAATGTACAACTTTAACTTTCCAAAAAATACCATTAAGAAAGTAAAGACAAGCCACCAACTGGGAAAATTACCTGCAAAACATAATACCCAACAAAGTTCTTACATGAGGACTACAGAAAGGACTGTTATAACTCAATAAGACAAACAACTCAAGTTTAAAAATGGACAAGTTTTGAACAGACACTTCATCAAAGAAGATACATGAATGGTGAAATGGGTGTGGGGTAGACTTGCCATGGTGCCCTGGCAAGCCCACAGGCAAAGGCTTGAAGCCCAGCCAACCTGAGTCACAGCATAGTGCTCATAATTGCCCCAGACCAGGAGGTGATGGGAGGGGGCTGGCACGGAGGCAGGGCAGCCTCCCCTGGAAGACTGTCATAAGACAGCAGCTCATTTCCTCCCGGGTTCTGATGAGGTATGGGCTTTTCTGACCTACTCCCCTCAGAACAGAGCTGCAGAACCTAAAAATCTCTTAGGTATAGTTGAGAACTGGCACCTCATAGGTGGGGTTTCCCACCTCTCTCTGGCCCCCTTTGTCCTGGTATCATTCAGTTTGCTTTGTGGGGCAAAGACTGTGGGCAGCTGGCACCTTCTGCTCACAGTTCCATTCACTGGTAACATAATGGTCTAAACCAAAAAGTAGCTTGTTGAATCTTTAGGAGTCAGATCATCCAGGCCTTGGCTTGGTCTGGGGGGGGGGGGGGTGAGCCTGACGAGAAGCACATAGAAGGATGCTCAACATTGTTAATTATCAGGGAAACTCAAATGAAACCCAGTGTCAGGTACTGCTGCACACCCATTAGAAAGGCTAGATTCAAGAAGACTGACCATACGTGAGAGGAGATGTGGAACAACTAAAAGCTCAGACACTTCAGGTAGGGAGGTAAAACAGTCCAGGAACTGGGAAAATATTTGAGGCAATTTTTTAAAAAGCTAAACTTACAAACCACATGGCCCAGCCATTCTACTCTCAGGTACTTTGCCCAAGAGAAATGAAAGCATATGTACACACACACACACACACACACACACACACACACACACATCCAGGTGAGTGCTACAGCGGCCTTATTTGTAATGGATGAAAACTGGAGATCACCCAAGTGTCTATCAGCAAGTACACAGATAAACACATATATCAGAACATTATTCAGCGATAAAAGGAACAAATTATTGATAACAGAATGAAACTATTAAATCATACCAAAAATAGTGCATCTTAGATGATCCCATTTATATAAAATCCTGGAAAATGCAAACTAGTCTACAGTGACAGAAAGCAGATTAGCGGTTACCTGGGGGTAGGGCGGGGGACGTGGGGCTTGGACTGCAAAGGGCTGTGAGGGAACTCTCGGGTGTGATCCGTTCACCATCCTGATTGCAGTGATGGTTTCCTGGGTGCATATACTTGTCAAAATCCATCTAATTGTACACATAAAAATGTACAGTTTATTGTACGTCAGCTGTAACTCAGTAAAGCCATACAAAGCACAGTTTGATTTAATTTCTAAATCACTGGTGGCTGCTGTGAGCAGGGACTGAGGAGTGGGGTTAAGTGCAGAAGCTGGGAGTTATTAGGAAGCTGGTTCAGTCATCTGGGTGAGAGGGGCTGGTGGCAGTGGTGACAATGGAAGTAGAGAGGAGTGTACTATATAATAAATGTGTAGAGTACATTTATTAAAGCTGGCGACAGTGAAATAAGGAAGGGCTTAGGACAGAAGAAGCAACAGGAGAAGCATCAGGCTGGGCTGCCTGAGCTCACTGGGAAGTCAGGGAAAAGTGGGCCTTGGGGACAGGTGCAGGGTGTTAGCCAGGGACGAGCTGCTGCTGCCTGTTGCTCCCTGGCTGCAAGTCTCCCGGGGATCCATAGAGTTTCGGAGACGCATGCCTGCAGGGGAAGAAAGGTGTGGGCCTGCCCCCCAGGAGGGAGAGCGTGCTTGAGATACATGCTCAGGCTGAAACAACAGAACTCACTAGCATTTCGACGTCTCTTCTTCAAGGAATTCTCCTTTCAGTCCCTGGTGCAGGTCACATTAATTTGTAATTTCTCAGGGTTCCCTATACTCATCTTCTTTTTGATGACACTATGGAAGTTTACAATTGTGTTCAAATCTGCAATATTATTTGATTAGTGTTCCGCTCCATCCCTGCACCACAGGCGTCATAAGGGCAGCGTCTGTATGACTCACTACGGTACGTCCCAGGTGCTTTGTCCAGTACTTGCCTGTAGAAGGAGTGTGTGATGGTTTTTAAAACATGTTTGCATATTATTTATTTTTCCGGCCATCAAAGAGCGGCATGTATTCCTCAGCGGCTGTCTTAAGAGGTAATAGAACCCAGCTTTCTCTTCTTTGGGATACTAGCCACCCTGTGAGGAGGAGACCTGGGCCACATGCAGGGGGTTCAGCCAACAGGTCCAGCTGAGGTTCTAACTGACAACACTAACTGCCAGTCCTGACCCTAAATCTTAAAGGTGACTCCAGCCCCAGCAACCGTGTGACTCAACCACATGAGAAATCGTAAATAAAGACCACTGAGTTGAGGTCAGGCACCAAAGGAAATTTCATGGGAGATAAAAATAATTATTCTTGTTTTAGGTCAATAAGTTTTGGGGCAGTTTGTCATGCAGCAACAGATAATTACAACAAGTTTGGTAAGTATTTTTTTGAATGAATGAATGAATGAAGATAAAGGGGGTCTCTTTCAGCTCTTGTCATTGCGTGAGTCTGAGCTGGCAAGTCTTTACCCCCTTCCCCATCAGGACCTGAGAGTCCTGGAAGCCCTGAAGGTCTGCAGCCCCCAGACCTACCCTCAGCCTCACAGCGAGCACGGCAAGGCCATTGAAAATTAGCTCTGGCAGGGAACTCAGAGGGCATCGTGTCCACAAGTACTTAATCTTGAGTCAAAGAAGTTTCGGGGGAAAACAATGCACACATTTTCTGTATACGCATATACATTTTCCTAGGAACAGAGTCCCCAGGATCTATCTTTCATCAGATTCTGAAGCGTCTGTCCCCCAAATGTTAGAACTGTGGGCCATAAAGCACTTTTACGGAAAGTAACCTCACAGGGCGATCCGATTATAAATTCCTAACTGGGCAGGTCTCCTGGTCAATAGTCGCCCAGGCACACAGCTTGTTTGGTAAAAGTCTTATCTTTGCCTTAAGCAAGCCCCGTCCACTGTTTTTATGCAGATAGGTAAACACACCTTTGACATAAACTAAACACCCTCAAGAGAACACATAATCTTGTTAAAATCCTGTAATCCAATCCCTGCTTTGCTTTCTCCCACCTTCTTGTAACCTTAATTACTTCCCTCCTTAATTTCAAATGCATAAGAGAAACTGCAAAACTGTCTTCTCTGAAGCGTTTGAGATCTTACCTTCTGGCAATTGTTGTTGGTTTTGGACCAAACTTAAGGAAAAAAAGTTTTTATTTATCGATTTTAGAGAGAGGAAAGGTGAGAGAGGGAGGGAGAGAGGGGGAGACAGAGACAGAGAGGTTTGTTGTTACACTTTTTTATGCATTCATTGGTTGATTCTTCTACATGCCCTGACTGGGAATCGAACCTGCAACTTTGGCATATCAGGGTGACACTTTAACCAACTGAATGACCTAGCCAGGACCTTCAAATAAACTTTTGCAAAAGTTTTCTACATGTTTGAAAATTCCTTATATTGACAGGACCCTCTCTAATCCAACTACCTCAATTTCTAGGTTAAGAAACAGATTGAGGCAGGAGGTAGTCAGGAAAGAGAAAACTCCAGAGGTGCCTCAGGGCTAAGATTAAAGGACATCAATATCAGATGGAGACCCTGTTCTAAGACAAGTTGTTCCCAATTTCTGGAAAAGTGCTGAATCATGGCGACTCACGAATACACCTGTGCAGAAGATACTACATGACCCCTGCTTCATTATAATAGCATTATAATAAATTAACATTGTGCAACCTCCTTCCCTGGTGGCCAATCAAGGAAAATCATGGAAACGACATGCTCAGTAGCTTTAAAGTAATATAACTACTTGTACCTCACAATATAAGCCCGCCAAAATTAGCCAGGAAATATCCATCCTATAAGAATAGAATCCCTCTAGCCCCTAAGGTCAACCTCTGCTCAGAGTTGGCTTGCTCCCCTGTTCTGTGGAGTGCACTATTGCTTAATAAACCTGTTCTCTCTCTCTCTGCTATAAGCTCTCTCTGTTTGGTTCAACTCTTTGTCTACTATCACCAAGAACCTGGTTACCTGTGCCTACCTGTGACAAGACGACTTCCCTTTTCAGTAGTAAGGTGGACAAGGTATTCTGAACAAGCCTACTTCTGAAAACAAGTTCTGAACACATTTTTTGATGTCTTAAACACACTGATGAGCTAAGAAGAACATAAGAAACACTGAAGCCCCAAACCCAAGAATCCAGAGAGATAAGCTAAACACTAAAACTAGCTTTTGTCTTAAGAACTTCATAAAGTCAACCAATCATCAATGGACCTCCCAGTCTTGAGAGTGAACTTGAACTTTAGTTTTATAGTCTTGTGTAGGTGAGGTGATAGGACAGAAATCCAGGGCACTCAGAGTAGAGGGTTTAGTAAAATCTACTGCAATGGAGTGCAGAGTGCTGGTCCCCTGAAGTATTCCCCACAAACCTTGACTGGGGGAAGGAGGAAGTGGATGGATACCAACATTTAAGATACTTTGCATAAAAATGGCAAGTTAAAAGCTGTGCTGTGACCCCAGGCAAAGGTGTATGTGACTTTAAGGGCATATAGTGACTCATGACATACCAGGGGAGGCGAATGCCCCTGTGTCCTGGGGAACTTTTGCCCTGACTACAGATGGAAGCCAAAAAATGGTAACAGATGTGGGGGAACTGGCAAAAGTAGCACATCATAGGAGGGGCTGGATGTGAGGTCACTTAGAAAGTTCTGGGCCAAGTATTTAAAATAAGGGCAGTCTGAAAGAGAAGGGGATTCCACCATGTAGCCTGGGGTAGTAAGGAGGAATTCCGCCATGAGGTCTGAAAGAGAGGAGGAAGAGGCCACACAGGAGGAAAGGGTGTAAGGAGAGAGCTGACAGAGCTGTGCGGGGACCTGCCTAACCAAGCGTGGATTCGTGAGAGGTGCTTGGAGCTGAACTGAACTGTGACCAGGAATGCTGAAGCTGCAGACTCCAACTTCTCTGAAGGATGTACAGAGAAGTCACTCTCTTGGGACATGCACCACCCTGGACTCCACCATGACCCAATGTAACATGGCACATGTTCCCCTGAACCTTACATGGAGGCTGAGGACAAGGTACCCCAGATCCTGAAGGAGAGAGCTGCTGCAAGAAGATGGAGACTCTGAAACCCACAAGAGAACCTTCCAGAGGGGATGGAGACCTGTTTGCACAGTCGGCTTAAGAACAGACAGGAATATGGGGAGCTTTTGGGCATGGTTCTGGCTTATAGCCTTTTGGGAAGCAAGGGAAATGCTGGGTCATGGGACAGCAGGTCTCTGAGCAGCAGTGCTCTCAGCCCCCCAGGGTTGGAATCCTATAAATAAAAACCTGTTTCCACCAACACTAATTATTGGGTCATGCATCAAGGCACCACATAGATAAGCTCTGGTTTGCTCAGTTACACTACCCATCATACGATTGGGACCCCTAAAAGACCGCACTCTCAGTAAGTAGACCAGATAGAAGTACCACCACTTTCCAACAGACAGCAAAGTGCCCATCTTAAATTGCCTATTCTTGGAAAAATAAAATATCCCTTGAGAAAATGGGTGGTTTTCTAGAAAATGGGTGGTGTGCTGCCTTAGCTCATCAAACCAGCAGCTGGCACCTGTCAGAAGTCCCCCTTAGAAAGTGCTTTCCCACCAGAGCAAGTGGTCCTCAGCCCTGGCTGCGAGTGAGAATCACCTGTGAGCTTTTAAAAACACCAGGTCCAGGCTGCAGCCTGCACCAATGAGGTCAGCACCTCTGGGGGTCGCACACACAGGGCTGTGTCTCAAAGCTCCCCAGGGGAACACAAAGGGCTGCATTCAAGCCTCACAAGGACCCTGAAAGACAGGCACTATCGCTATCCCCACAGTACAGGCAGCGACATTGGGGCTCAGAGAGGTAAAGACACTTGGCCAAGGTCAGAGGACAAGTGGAAGGGGTGGGACTGGAGTCCCAGATGGAGCGAGCCATCGGCTCCTGCCTGTCCTGGGTCGAGGCTTTGATGGAACCACGAGACCTCAGGCTGGCCTGGGAGCAAGTGTCCTCTGGCTGTGAAGACATTTCTGTCACCTCTTTCCCTGCAGCACTGGGCTGGGGCTCTTCCAAGCCCAGAACACGTGGGTCACCCCCACTCACCGAGCTCCCGGTGCCTCTCACTGGAAAGGCATGTCCTTTGGTGAGGAGAAGGATGCATTCTTGAGGTGAAATGTTGTATAACAGCCAGGAATGGAAAATAGTGAAAGCTTATTGGTGCCACACCAGCAAGGTTCACACCAGAGCCAGAAAATTCAGAAAAGAGGAGATAGACTCTCTGAAGTGGAGGCCCAGGGGTTGGCAGGATCAGCCAGGTACCCATGCCTGCACCCTAGGTTGCCTCCATGTTCAGGGTTAGGGCAAGCCTCACTGGGCCAGAAAAGTGTCTTGAAATGGTAATCCCAAGATAGTCTTGCCAGACGTCCTGTACATACAGAACATACCTAGATTTAACAATGTCATCGTAGAGTCTATGTTGACCTTGTCAGAATACCCTAAATGCCTTGTTTTCAGCTATTTTTCAATATATTACATGATTTTAGCAATTAGAGCTTTTTTCTCCTGCCAATTATTGGTGCTTACCTAATTTAAATAACAACACTAGCTAAAAATCATATCTCTACCTGCCCCCCATAAAGATCTGGACAATTCCTTATGGTCTCTCCTGCAGGTTTAGGTGAGGGGAGACCAAAAGAGAAGACCAGCATTTATTTAAAGTCCCAAGTCCAGAAAGTGGCCACAACTAATTAAAAGTAATTTTGGATCAATACACAAGGAAAGTCTGAGAGACCCTCACAATGTCAAAGGCCTGCAGAGTCAGGACAATGAAATACAATGTTGGATGTGATCCTTGAACTGAAATAGAACATTAGGTGATAATTAACGACACTTGAATAAAGTGTGAGCTCTAAGTAATAATATCAATATTAATTCATTACCATCTTAACTAAAGATGATAATAGAGAAAATGGTTATATGGGGACTTTCTACTATATTCACAAATTTTCTGTAAATCCAAAACTATTCTAAAATTAAAAATGCATTTAAAACAAAACAAAACAAAAAGTCTTCAGGCACTGAGATGTCGTCTTTGGGCAGAAATGTATCCGTGTTGGTGGGGAGAAGAGGGCATTCTGTGTGGCGGCACCCACGGAGGAGGAGAGCCTAAGGAAGCCTGCAGGCTGATTCTTCTGGGCTCTCCTGGCATCTTCTCCCCTTACGGCCTGGCTACATATCCCTACTAAGTCGCTGTAATAAGTCTTAGTATGGAATACAACTCTATGCTGAGTCCCACGAGTTCTTTTAGAAATTTCCGAGTACGGGGTGCTCTTGCATACCTGCCACTGCTGCCATTCAGTGTTCTTCAGTCCTCTAGTGTTCAAAATCCCATTGGCTTGCTTCACGAATGCAACTGTGAGAATGTAGGTTTGTTTGAAGCACTGAAATAATGGTTAAATGCTGAAGGAAAACCTCCAGTAATCTATTGCATGAAGCCTACTTATTTCTTGTTCATAATTTTCAATATTTCTTGGCAATAGGATAATGCTTGTTGAAAGAGCAAACAGCTTGATTATAGAACTCTATTAACTAAAGGAATCTGTAATATGCATTAAGAAAAATATTGGCAAAATACTTATCCCTTTAAATGTTAAGACTATTCTTAAAAGGAAAAACATTATGGACAGGTATAGAAATTCCCACTTGAAGTAGATAATTATGCCACTTGCCATGACTATCTATAGAAATGCTTTCATCCTTTGAAGAACTCTGTTCTCCTACAGAGTTACTAAATTCTCCTCCCAGCAAGGGAGCAAGTGAAATTTTCATGTGTAGTGTTAAAGAAGGGACTGAAAGTTGATAACAGTCCTTCCTTCCTTCCTTCCTTCCTTTCCATTCTTTCTTTCTTTCTGTCAGTAGACATTTTAAAAAGTCATTGATAGGGAGATTCAGGGCAATCCTGAATAATGGAAAGCCATTTACACCACAAAAGATGAGACTGTGTTTTAACCAATAAGATTTGGAAAGAAGTCATCAGAGTTAATTTTTTATGCCAGTACCTGCTCACTAAATTGGCTCATAAAAGTAATGTTGAATGTGTCTGTTCACTAGTGAATATTCAATAGGAAAAAGAATGAAGTGAGCTGGATGTGGTCCTCGTGAAAGCTTTATGCTACAATGCAATGGAACTCAGACAGCTACCGTAAGGGGTTACTGTAAGAATTCTAAGCTAATCCTACAAAACAAGTATCCATTAAGGAGAGCCAAATCACTGCAGATGGAGAAGGGGTCCAGGTTCTTGGTGGTTAGGAATGAAGAATTGGACTTAACACACACATATTATAAAGTAAAGCAAGTGAGAAATTTATCAAGGAAAGTACACTTCCAGAGACATGGGAGAGGGCCATCTCTGACCAGGGAATAGCTCCCTTCCATTGAATAGTTACAGGCTTTGTAGGGTTTTTACTTAAACTTCTACACATGAGGTTTCCCACAATCCTCCTTGATTGCCCACTCGGGCAGAAAACCACAATGCTAATTGTCATCAGGTGTCACAAGGCGATTCTCAGAAATCAGGATGCTGACTGATGACAGCTGCAGGGTCTCGGGCTTCCTATTCTGTCTCCTACCTCAAAATCATTGTGGAAATATACTTAAAGAGGCATGTAATTTAGATACTTCTGATATTTGGGATAAATAATTTTTAGTTTAATTATTTTCCATGGAATATTTTTCTTTTATCTCAGTGTACATGTCATAGGCCATTAGAAATAATTTATGTGTAACTAGGCATCTTGTGTTTTTAATTAAGTCTAGCCACACTCGGCACACAGGTTACTTGTCCAGAGGCACAGCTAGCTAGTGACTGAGCCAGGATTCTGAACCTCAGAAATCTGGCTTCAGTGTCTGTCTAAAAAAGAATACTGACGGAAAAGAGTTTTCAGTCTAGGATTCTGTTTCTAACTAAACTGTCATTAAAGTTTGAGGATAAAATAAAGACAAGTTGAACATGCCATGAATCTTCTGGCTGCATCATATAGAAACACTGCTGCAAAAAAGATTAAATAGAAATAACTTTTAAAAAATTATCCTGCATAAAGAGAGTAGAGAAGTAAGCTGGCTGCAGGACTCACGAATTCATTGGCTCAACAATGACATTAGGGATGCGAGTTCTTCCCACCCCTCTACTCATGTTTTCATTATTGATTGTATGTCCCAGCCAAGAGCAAGATAAACACAGATGTTCCACATGCCATATCCAGACACATTAGTATCCAGAGGAAGTTGGTTCTATGCCTCTTTTTTTTTTTTTTGATTCTCTGTTAGGAACAAGAAAACTTTCACCAGAACTCTCCCAGAAGACTTCTCCTTACATCTTATTTACCTAGACTGGATTCCATGCTTATTTTTGAACCAGTCACTGGCACAGGAGTGGAATGAGGGTAGAATTAGCATTACTGCCTTTGACTAGTTATCTGGAGTACAATGGATGTTCTCTGGTCAATGATGATGTCCACAAAATCTCAAAATTTTTCTCACATACCTTTTTTTCTCAAGAAGTTACTCATGTGATGTTCCACCAAAATATGGGAGTAAACCAACAAAGCACTCAGGACCCAAGCAGAAAACAGACTGCATGCTCACACTGGGCAAGCTGCATAGAGTTTAATAAAAGAACTATTTGCAAAGGTGATCGCAGAGTTTAAGTAAACTGGCAAAGTTTAAGGAAATTTGCAAGGTATGATGCAGCACCCCTGTGGAATTACCACTCCTGGGTCTGAAAGAGCAGAAAAAAGTCCAGGTCTTGCTAGCAATATAGCCAACCATGCAGCCAGTAAAGTTTCCCAGGCTGTTGTGCGCTGGCTGGTTGCAGAACACATTATGTGACCCCCAACAATTCTAGAGGTCACAACTAGTGATGTAGGTGTGGGGTGGGCTCTGGAAACTACCAGGGTTTACCGGCAGAATCATGGCCCAAACTCAATAACAATGGCATTAACCCAAAGCTTAAGTGGAAATGACAGCTAAAGAAATGTCAGTAATCTTTTAGATGTCAGAAAAGGAATGGATAAGTGACAACTGATTTAGCAGACCTGAGAAAGCTGAAAACTAAGGTAAAGAAGACTTGTAAAAGACAAAGCAATTTTGGTCATAGACCCATCTGACAGGAGGCACTGGGCATGTCTGAGCACAGGCTTCCAGGTCAGGGTTGGAGTGGGGGAGACAGCTGACCAGTATCTTTTTTCCCTGTTCATCTGTCAAAGAACACTGGAGCTGCTTCCACCCATTAGCTATTGTGAATAATACTGCTATGATCATGGGCATGCCAGTATCTCTTTGAGACTGTTTCTTTTTTATTATTATTATATTTTATTGATTATGCTATTACAGTTGTCCCATTCTCCCCCTTCATTCCCCTCCACCTTGCACACCCCCTCCCACCCACATTCCCCCCTTTAGTTCATGACCATGTTTCATAAGTTCCTTAGTTTCTACATTTCCCACACTGTTCTTGCCCTCCCCCTGTTTTCTACCCACCATCTATGCTACTTATTCTCTGTACCATTTTCCCCCTCTCTCCTCCTCCCACTCCCCTATTGCTACCCCTCCATGTGATCTCCATTTCTGTGTTCCTGCTCCTGGTCTAGCTGTTTGCTTAGTTGGCTTTTGTTTTAGGTGTGGTTGTTAATATCTGTGAGTTTGCTGTCTTTTTACTGTCCTATTTTTATCTTCTTTTTCTTAGATAAGTCCCTTTAACATTTCATATAATAAGGGCTTGGTGATGATGAACTCCTTGAACTTGACCTTATCT
>PVKU01008738.1:0-70207 GCA_004027475.1 Anoura caudifer | reverse complement strand
TGGGATTCATCCCAGGGATGCAAGGATGGTTCAACATACGCAAATCAGTAAATGTAATACATCACATAAACAAAAGCAAAGACAAAAATCACATGGTCATATCAATAGATGCAGAAAAAGCATTTGATAAGGTACAGCACCCGTTTATGATAAAAACACTCAGCAAAGTGGGAATAGAGGGAGCATTCCTCAACATAATAAAAGCCATATATGAGAGACCTACAGCCAACATCATACTCAACAGGCAAAAACTAAAATCCTTTCCACTAAGATCAGGAATAAGACAAGGATGTCCACTTTCACCACTTCTATTCAATATAGTATTGGAAGTCTTAGCCATGGTGACTAGACAAGAAAAGGAAATAAAAGGCATCCAAATTGGAAAGGAGGAAACAAAACTATCATTGTTTGCAGAGGACATGATAGTGTACATAGAAAATCCTATAGACTGGGCCAAAAACTGCTCGACCTAATAAATGAATTTGGCCAAACAGCTGGATACAAAGTCAATATCCAGAAATTAAAGGCATTTTTGTATACTAACAATAAAACAGCAGAAGCAGAAATCAAGAAAAAAATCCCATTTGATATAGCAAAAAGAAAAATAAAATACCTAGGAATAAACCTAACCAAGGAGATAAAAGACCTGTATACAGAAAACTACACAACACTGAAGAAAGCAATCAAGGAAGACACAAACAAATAGAAACATATACTGTGTTCATGGATTGGAAGAATTAACATCATCAAAATGTCAATACTACCCAAAGCAATTTACTATTAAAGTACCAATGGCATATTTCACAGACATAGAACACACAATTCAAAAACTTATATGGAACCATAAATGACCTCAAATAGCTGCAGCAATTTTGAGAAGGAAGAGCAAAGTAGGAGGGATCACAATACCTGACACCAAACTGTATTACAAGGCTACTGTAATCAAAACAGCCTGGTACTGGCATAAAAACAGGCACATGGACCAGTGGAATAGAACAGAGAGCCCAGAAATAAACCCAAGTCTCTATGATCCATTAATATTCAACAAAGGGGGCAGCAACATAAAATGGAGCAAAAATAGCCTCTTCAACAAGTGGTGTTGGGAAAACTGGACAGCTACGTGCAAAAATATGAAATTCAAGCACAAACTTACACCATACACAAAAATAAATTCAAGGTGGATAAAAGATTTAAATATAAGCTGTGACACCATTAAAGTCCTAGAGGAGAACATAGGCAGGAAAATCTTAGATATTTCACACAGCAATATTTTTACTGATATGTCCCCTAGAGCATGGAACATAAAGGAAAGAATAAACGAATGGGATTTCAGCAAAATAAAAAGCTTCTGCATGGCTAAATAAAACAGTATTAAAATAAAAAGAGAATCAACTGTATGGGCAAACATATTTGCCAATGATACCTCAGACAAGGGTTTCATCTCCAAAATGTATAAAGAACTTACACGACTCCAATCTAAGAAGACAAGCAACCCAATTAAAAAATGGGCAAAGGACTTAAACAGACACTTCTCCAAGGAGGACATACAGAGGATCCAGAGACGCATGAAAAAATGCTCAATATTGCTAGCTATCAGAGAGATGCAAATTAAAACCACAATGAGATATCACTTCACACCAGTCAGAATGGCCATCATAAACAAAGCAACAAACAACATGTGTTGGAGAGGTTGTGGAGAAAAGGGAACCCTAGTGCACTGTTGATGGGATTGCAGACTTGTACAACCACTATGGAAAGCAGTATGGAATTTTCTAAGAAAACTAAAAATGGATCTACTTTTTTGACCCAGCAATTCCACTGCTAGGATTATATCCTAAGAACCCTGAAACACCAATCCAAAAGAACCTATGCACCCCAATGTTCATAGCAACACAATGTACAATAGCCAAGTGTTGGAAGCAACCTAGGTGCCCATCAGTAAATGAATGCATCAAGAAACTATGGTACATTTACACAATGGAATTCTATGCAACAGAAAGAAAGAAGGAGCTCCTACCCTTTGCAACAGCATGGATGGAACTGGAAAGCATTATACTAAGCGAAATAAGCCAGGCAGTGAAAGACAAATACCATATGATCTCACTTTTAACAGGAACCTAATCAACAAAATGAACAAACAAGCATAATATAACCAAAGACACTGAAATTGAGAACAGGCTGACAGTCACCAGAGGGGAGAGGGGAGGGAATTTCAGGGGAAAAGGGGAAGGATTTGGAGCAACAAGTATGAAAGACATATGGACAAAAACTGGGGGAGGGGGGTGAATATGGGTGGGAGGTGGGAGGGTTGGGGCAGTGGGCTGGGATGGGAGTAAAAGACAAAACTGTACAAGAACAACAATTAAAATTAAAAAATAAAAAAGAAATAGCTAACATTGTCTGTTTTACAGATAAGGAAAAGAAATGGTAAGCAATTTCTCAACATCACACAGCTAAGCTAGTAAGTAATAGCACCAAGGGAGTTTGCACTGAGTCACTTTCACCAGAATTCCAGCTCTGTTGTGGTTGCCTCAATACATTAACAGTGTAAAAAAATCTTAACAGCTTACTCTAGAAAATCTGGATAAACTGTACAAATGTAAAAAGAATATTTGATTCACTCATAATACCACCACCTAGAAATAAGTTAACATTTGGTGAAATGATCATGACATAATCTCTATACATATGGTTTAGTTTTTGTTGTTTGGGTATCCTAATGACAAAGACTTATATGCTTGGCCCCTAAATTTGGAGAATATAGCTTGAATAAACTAACTTAAAATGTGGGCTATGTCTTACACAATATCCATTTTGAAGGAAGGACCCATGAAATATCTTCAGGATCTGAGCAACCATCTAGTTTCAGAAAATTTGAAACTGCTGTGAAAGAACATGTTATTGTCAATTGGAAAAGACCTACCACACACACTACAATGGACAAAGAAAGCCAACTGTGTCTTCATATATGAGACCACAAGGAGACGTTATAAACAGAAGGTGCTAATGTCCAAACAAGCTGGTTTTCCCATGAGCAACATTCTATAACACAATTTAGAGTGAGACAAAATAGGGATATCTTTCTAGCCATCTACCCATCTACCCATCTACACACCCTTCCATTCATTCATCCATCCATTTTCTTTAATGGTAGTAATTCAAGCAATGCTAGTGTCTTAGGTTGAATTTCCC
Organism: Anoura caudifer; assembly: GCA_004027475.1. Classification (NCBI taxonomy): domain Eukaryota; kingdom Metazoa; phylum Chordata; class Mammalia; order Chiroptera; family Phyllostomidae; genus Anoura; species Anoura caudifer. The sequence continues at coordinate 67,015 of PVKU01008738.1, read as the reverse complement.
AGAAGCAGACCTTGACATCAAAATTTGAGTGCAATTTGTTTTCGGAGGATCCATTCTTGGAAATACCAACATGTTAGTGGAGAATTGAGGTGGAAAAGGAAGAGAAAGTAAGTAAAGGTGTGTTAATGACCAGTTTTCCACTGAGGGCAGTTACCCTGCTGGGTAACTCTTGAAAATGATATGGAACATGATTCACGTTTGTACCCATGAGGTGTGGATAAGCTGGAATATTTATCTTCCAACTCATATTTGTCATCGGATACGGGTTTCCCCAGAAGACACTAACTCCCCAGTATTTCTGGCCTGACATGCATAATACCAAACAAGTTCCTGTGGCTAGAGAAAGCCCCTGAACTTTCAGAGGGGCTTTCAGTAAAAGGTGCAGGCATGAATGATGAGGGAATGGGAAGTATGGGCAGCAATGGCAGTATCCACCCCAGCCAGCTGTTAAAAAAAAAAAAAAAAAAAAAAAATGGACTCATTAGATACACAGAGTCTTATATTTTGCTCTTTCACCTAATACAATGTCAGGAGCATTCCACATATCTTTATATGTTATTGGAGAAAATGACTTTTAGTGCCTGCCTAGTGTTTCCTTGTATAGATATAATACAATTTAGTTAACTGAGTCCCTATTTTGGGACACTAATTTGTTTCTAATTTTGCAGGATTTAAAATAATTCAACAATAAATACTTTTGTACATACTTCTTTCTCTGTATATCTAGTTATTTCTTTAAGATAAATTTACTAAAGGCAATCCAGCTAATTATCTAAAGCAGTGATTACCAGTTCCATATATACAAGAATATTTGAAATTGTTGAGGTCTCCAGAAATGGAAATGATATAATATTGGTTTGGCCAAAAGTCCATTTAATTTTTTCTATAAAATAAAAGAAATATTTTTCATTTTGACCAATAATTTTTTGATTTGGATATTTGGAGTATATGAGCTATCTCCCCCTATTGGCTTCTAGTGGGTAGAGGCCAGAGGTGCTGCTAAACATCTTTCAATGCATAAAAAAGCCCTACAGCAAATAATTATTTGGCCAAAATGCCAATAGTACCAAGAAACTTTGCAAACTACTTTTGGCACATTTGATCAGTCACAGCACCTTCTCCATTCACTGCACAAATCTTTTTTTTGTGTGTTTCATTGCATTTTTACTTTTTTTAAATAATAAAGCATGATATGCCAAAAATGTTGCATATTTTCTTTCATCTTCACTATCAAAATGGCTGAACAAAAATTCACCAATTTTAATTTTTTTCAAATGCACTCTGATATAATAGCAGTCACAATACTATCTAACAAAATTGTTTTGAATGAAGTTAAAGACAAGTACAACTAGAGCCATCGTATGGAAAAACAAAAATTTTGGCCAACCCAATAATACATATTTCATTATGAATCTTCTGTTATTCTCTATATTCAGTTATTCTCAAGTTATGGAAGATTTTTACACACTGGAAATCTTTATTATTGTCTAGCCAAGATGACAAGTTTGTCATCATGTCATCAAATTACTTTCAGGAAGCCAGAGGTGAACACCTTCTCCAGAAGAGGGTCATTAAGAAACTTAGTCTCTTTCTCCACAAAAATCATCTCATGCAGGCTTAATGTAAGATTGGTTAGAGTCCTTAGAATTTTGCATTTTACTTATCTGAAGAAAAACTCCTAATTCTATTTTCCATTCAACAGCCTGGCATGCTTTTCTTCCTGCTGAAATATCTTACAAAAGTCCTTAATAACCACCATTAATTCTATACACTGGCCTTTTCTTAGTTTTCACTCCCTTACTTCTTTGAAGTATTGAGTGGTACCACTAGTGAAGATTTCTTACTTTCTGTGAAGCCTACACTCTCCTGGTTGTCCTACTTCTTGTCCATTTGTCTCTTAGTCTAGGCCCTCCTTAGTCTCCCCTCTCCTTCAGTTCTCGTAAGTGTGGGCACCTCTAGCTCAGCCCTGGGCTCTGTCCAGTTTGTCACATTCCTCTGGTCCTTCCAAATATCTTGGCCACTGTACTTCTTCCAGGACTTACTTTTCACAGTGTGAGGATGGCTCTTAGAGCTCCATTCAGTTGCACCTCTCTCTCCTTACATGGGATGTACAAGAAAACTTTGTGACAAAAAATACATCACACTGTACAGGATGAAATCCAAATTTATACCCTCCATTTCAAAATGATTTCCCTTATTATTCTCTTTTTGTGATTATTAGCTTTCTCCCTATTAATCATTTAGAAACCCACAGTCTTCTAAAATCTTGCCAAAATCTACTTTTCTGACTTTATCACTTTCTCTATCATAATTTTTTGCTCTGCTCACCATACTTCCAACAGACTGAACAGGGACCTCTTCTGTTTTTATTTAAATTAGTAGAATACATGAAATCCAAACTTTTGGATTTGATTTTCTATGTAATGTTCACCAAATTTCTCTCAGCTTAGTCTTCTCAATCAGAATAATAGCAACATTCTTCAAAGAAGTGGTGTAATGATTACATAACAAAATGGAATTGAACGTGGCAAGCACAGTGTGGGATCTATGCATCAAGAATTAAAGCAAACCGTTCATTGGCATTTTTTGAGTAGGCCTTCTCTGAATATATTTAATTCATTAAAATAAGAAACTCTACTCCACACTTCTGTGTATAAAGTGCTAAAAATATTAAATCCAGAACTCCCACCATTATCAAAAAGTTTCTGCCAAATTAGTACATACTAGTAGATGAGAAAACAGCTAAATATTATTTGCTCATTTTAACCATAACTTAGAAGGAAGGTCAGGTGACAAATGTTTCATTCCCATAGTAAAATGATATATGCTGAATGTATATTCTTTTTGATGTGAGTCAAAAATACATACATACAGTGGTGTGAAGCAGTTACACAATTTGGAATATTAATCAGAAATAGCATGTGAATATTGTGTAAAATTATCTAGCATTTCTAAATTGACATTCTCCTACAATACATCTGATAATCTGACAAAAAAAGTTAAGTAACTTCCTTTTATGTCATTTACACACTACCACAGTCCCCTTTCATCTGAAGTTTTGCTTTCCACATTTCAGTTACCTGTGGTCAACCAAGGTCAAAAATATTAAATGGAAAATTTCAGAAATAAATAATTTATAAGTTTTAAATTGTGTGCTGCTCTAGGTAGTGCGATGAAATCCCATGCCATCAGTCTCCATCCTGCTCAGGATATGAATCATCACTTTGTCCAGCATTTCCACACTGAAGATGATTCAGTGATTAGAAATACTGAAGCAGTGTCACAGTACTTGTGTTCATCACTCTTTGCTTAATAATGCCTCATTCACCTCACTTCATCTGATCACACAGGAACTTTATCATCTTACACCTTCACAAGAAGAAGGGTGAGTACAGTGCAACTCATAACTTTTATTACAGTGCATTGTTATTAGTATTAGATATTTTTGTTAATCATTTATTCTGTCTTATTTATCAATTAAACTTAACATAGGTATGTATGTGTAGGAAAAACATAGTATTTATAGGATCTGGTACTATCCAAAATTTCATACATCCACTGGGGTTCTTGGAACATATCCCCTGAGGATAAGGGGAGACTACTGTCCTTGTTTTTGTTCAAATGACTTGATATGAGAGTTTATTATCTTCCTTGTGTTTGCAATAAACTGAATACTTAGAAGATGCTGAAGGCTGTTATTTTATTTCTAAGATTATAACCAGATCACTGGCATTGTTTTGTGAACATCTGAGAGAAAATAACTTTTTAGTGATTTACATTACTAGCTTCTTGCTAATCCAACTTCTTCTGAAACTAATGACTTCAAAATAATCTGTATGAATTCTAGATGTCATCATTGATTACTCAAATCTTTCCCAAGAAGATAAAGGTACAACATTTTAAAATATCCAAATGTATAACTGAAATTGTAATTCTAGTAAAACCGAGCCTCTTTAGAATGGTATGTATATCTCCTAGATGGGCAATAATGGGATAAAACTATAATGCACTCTGTGGGGTGATTAGGCTCATGAATAGTCAGTAAATATAAAGCACAGTAGGAAAAGCTTTCTTGTTTTCTCTAGAACAGTAATTTTAAAATTACTTCTAGGAGACCTAAGGTTCTTAGGACATTTTGTAGGAGTGGTACAGAGTGCTGGTGTGGGATGGGGTGAGGGGTGAGGAGGTCATGGGGGGTTGCAATATGTGTGGCAGGGAGAGGGCTGAGAAAGACCAGTTGGATGCTTCAAGCCCCTTTCTTCCCTTACTCCAACTTTCTTGATGACTTATATGTGTTTTCTACACAGAGTTTCTTAGCAGAGTAATGTTTAGAAGAAAAGCTCTGCTACTCACTCCAATCCAAGTACTAACCAGCCTGACCTTGCTTAGCCTCCAAGATCAGGAGAGATCAGGCATGTTCAGGGTGGTATGGCCATAGATGAAAAGTTCTGCTACTGAAAAAAACAGTGGTTGATCATCTATGTTTCAGAACCCAAGTAATATTCTTTCAAATGGGTGAGTCACTGTACTTATAAATGGCAATAAATGATTTCATACCATTTCTTTGGTTGCCTTTAATTGGGCAAGTAATATATTCTGGGAAGAAAATGAAGAAGCCCATAGCTGGAAATTATGTCCTTGAAGGGCTTTTTCAAATTTTACACAGCCCAGGATTGCATGAAATTAAATGTTACCTTGTTCTCCATCCTACCCCAACCCAGATACTGGTTTTCTATCTTTAGAGGTCTCTTGATTAGTCTTTTCCAGTTTGAGAGACAGACAGAGAGACTAGTACCTCATGTTTAGTGACCTGTTGTTCTTCATATCTTAAAAGTTTGACTTTCAAGTCACCTGCTCCTACCACACCTCTTGGTGGGAAATCATTGTAGAAGGCAATGCAGACCTCACAATTTCATGACTAATGTTACTAAGCATCTCACCCCTGCTGCCCAGACATTGGCAATTCTTATCTATGATTCTAGATTCTGTACGTTGATCAGTGAGCTCACATTGGCTTGGCCGGCCATTCTCCATTAAAGCCAAGGAGTTCGCCAGAAAATCCAAAGTGTTAAGCACACCTACCCCCATTTTCAGCAGCACAGGAAACTCTACCAAATTACCAGGGGTCATTTGCTTAATATTTGCTTGATTCATTTTAACTTGCTTAAGTAATTAACCTGAACTTTGGATTCTCTTATTAGTTAGGAGAGTATCTACTTGAGCAGAGGACTTGCAACTTTTATCAGTTTTACTCTTAAAAACTGTTAAGTACAAACTGTTTAGTATAAATGCTACTGCCCTGTGATTCATTGCCCATGAACTAAGTCACTTGTGTTTTGAATTAGGAAAAGTTCCCTAGATCAATATATCAAGGATGTGTTCCATGATATACAAATCCTCTGAGATGTTCAGGGAGAAAGGGTTTCTGTGGTCAAACACAGTTGGGAAACATTGTGCTTCTCTTGGTGATTCAAAATGTGCATTAGAATGGCAAAGTGCTAGGAAGTATTTTTTTAAACTTAATTGATTATATAATTTTAAAATTCTCCCTCCTTTCCCTTTGCCCTCCCTTCTTTTCTTCTTTCCTTTCTTTTTAGAAACATTAACTATCTATGACCCCTTGAGGAAGATTTTGGAAAGTGCTCCACTTGTGTGTTTAAGAAAAATTTTTTGAGGTCAGTTTCTATTTTTCTCTGTAATTCCAGAGCTAGCACAGTGTCTGGCACAAGGTGATTACTCAATACATATTTGTTAAATTAAATGAAAGTATTAATAAGATGCCAAACATTGTGTTGCAAAGAAGTTGTTTTCAAAAATTGCACCAGTTATTTGGTGCCAAGAATTTGGGAATTTTACAGACATAAATTATTTCAAAATTAAATTTAATTAGTCCACATTGCATATGGATCAGAATCACATGTTTGATTTGGGACAAGCACTGGTATGTGTCTTGTAGATAAGGCAAAGATAAAGATAAGGTATTATCTTTCAGACTGAAGATCTTGAAAGAATTATCTCAACCAAATTAAGTATAGAAATAGATACATGAGCCCTGGTCTTAACATAGGTGGGCTCAGACCCCAACTCCCCCATTTACTAGCCAAGGGAATGTGAGCAAACATATATGTGCCTGTTTCCTCATTTTTAAATGGTGATGGTAATTGTGCTCCTCTCAAAGGTCATTGTGATGACTAAGTAAGATTAACAAGTAAACAGCAAGTGTATGACACACAGAATTAACATTAGATATTAATATTATTAATTACATTATCTGCCAGGATCTCACAGTCAATATGAAATTAGAGGTGACATTAATCCTATTTAGAATTTGGGAGACCTTAAGATTGGAAATATAGATGGGGAGAAAAGAACTGTATAATTGAAATCTCTATGTTGATAACCCTCAATACTGGGCCACTTGCAGCATTTTCTTGGAGGACAGTCAATTCTGGTTTGAAAGTACAACTCACAAACCTCCTAGAGAGAGGTGGTAGGTGGATATTTTACTTATTTGGGTGTTTTGTGGATTCAGGCAAAATTCTTACTGTTTACTGAGAAGTCCCTGGAAGCCTGCATCATTTTTTGAGAAATGAGAGAAGGAAGATAGTACCCTCTTTGTGAGGCCAGTGGGAACAAGCCCCTATGCCTTACCTGAATGGGTAGGCAAATGCTATGTCAATGCTGAGATTACTGTCTGTCTTGTTGACGCAGTCCACACTCAGCCGCAGACCTCCAGAATAACCACCGCATGTTGCAAATGCAAAGATTGCAAAAAGCTGTCAAGAACAAAAGACAAAGTGGCTATTAGAGTGATGCTGATCAGATGAGAAATATCAATATGAGCTTAGCATCTGGACTGAAGTTATGGTTCTTGTAAAGTGCAACACCATGTTTAGTTCAGGCTGGAAGATGAAGGCCAGAATGATGGAGGACAACGGAGAGGTGGTGTCTGAAAAAAATAGTCTGGCAAGCTATTTTGCTTGGAGATAAATTAAACACAAGGACAAAATATCTGTATTTGTGTGTGTAAAGAGCTGTCATGCCTCAGAAGCTAGAGATGTCATCTCACATCAAAGGATCTGGAAAGCTACCTGCACCATAGGATTAATGATGGATGTTTCTAGGTGGGAAGAATTTGAGGTGTGTCCTTGCTGTCTTCTTTTTGTTTCTCTGTATTTTTCTTCAATAAACATGTTTGTCTTTTGAAACAGATTATTAAAAAGGCATGATCAGAGAATTTTAGAGCTAAAGGGTTGAAGACAAGTAGGTGAGTATCTAAAAGGTGCCATTTCAGAGCAGAAGAGTCCAGCATGTATCAGCTCCAGCTACTCTTGGTGGTCAAATCTGTGTGTGAGTTGCTCTTTCTAAGCCAACTATTAAAAGGTTCAACTGGTTACCAACTAATATCATGGTGTAGCCTGGTATAGATATAGATCTATGCAAATTAGGCAATAAAAACAAGAAGCATAAACTCAAAGATGTCTTTAAGAAAGAAGACACATCTGGGAGAGTGGGTAGAGCTGAAGATGAAAAGAAAATGCCATTTTTTCCCATGTAGTACAGCTACATTCAAAACAATTTCCTTGTTTCCAAAAAAAGTTGATCAAGTGCTCTTAACACTGATCCATGCTGTAATAGTCCCATTTATTTTATTTCAACATTTGGAATTCAGCTTCTTGTAGTAGGTTGGGATCCCTATTAGGAACACTAGCTCACTTTGCATAGCTAGAGGAGTTATTTGGTTCCTTACAATAACTATAAATGTATAGGCTCTGGAATGTGACTTTGGCATTGTTAGTTCATTTTTCCATGTCTTGGCCCCCACATCAATAAAATAGCATTGATAACAGGTCCTCTGGATCATTTTGCTGTTCATTATATGAATCAGACAGTTGCTGTAGACAAGAAGACTGCTGAAGCTAGCAGCAGTTACCAGGTCTGTTCAGGCAGTTCAGAAGGCGAAATAAGTATTGTCCACAACACCTACTGCCCCCCTCAATTGGTGGTAGAAGAAGAGCCTCAAAAATGTTTGTCCTAATTGTCTATTTAACTTTAATAGAAAAAGACTGGTTAATGATAAGACCTTCACAGCAAAAGCAATAGTTGGTGTGTCATTTTTGTGTGTGTAGCAGTTTTAAGTTGTTAGTTTTAAAATCAATATTTTAAAAATGGAAATAACTTGCCTAAAATATATAGTAGATATGGTAAAAAGCAAACTGGGTTTCTATGTGTTAATGTGTGTAAAACATTTAGAACATATCTTGGCACAGAATAAACACTCAATGGATGTTATTGAATGTTATTACTGTAAATAGATGTGGATGAGTTCCTTGGTAAGATGTTCTAGACCACAAAATATAGCATTCAGACTTACTCATCTCTAGCCAAGTCTGTACTTGGGACCAAGTCCGTCACTTGGGACCATCAGTCCCAGTGAACCAACATCATGCTCTCCAGAAAGACTTGTCATTTTTGTTTTCTCTGATTTTTCCTAGTTTGACTCACCGATGGGAGGTGAGCAGGTATGCAGGAGCTACCCCAACTCCCTCCACAGTGGAGATGATGCACACAGAATATCTGGGCAGAAGGGAACCTGGTTTTTATCCCTGTGGCATGGATTTGATTACTTCTCATGGCCAAATACTCTTTGTGACAGCTCTTTGCATTGGTAGGAATAAAGTGGAAGCGATTTTAATTGTTCAATACTTAAATTTAGATTTCATCATACAATACTGAGTATCTCAGCCTTTGTGCCATGTCATGATGGCACCATTGGCAAGTCTTCTTCCAAAAGAAGGAAGGAAGAAATGGAACCCAAAACTCTGTGGTACACCTGTGGAGAGAGCTCTTTCCCTGTCCATACTTCCTCACCTATCAAACAAAGATACAGGAAATCCCTGTATCTTTGTGAGTCAATGAGAGAACTAAATGAGATGGAGTATGTATTCATGTGCAGCCCCCTCTCAAATCATGAAGAGATTTGTGTGGTATTTACACATGTGCATTTCTCTGGGGCAAGAGCCATGTGTGTAATTGGTGTTATATTCCTTCATTAAAGATGTGGAAGAATAGCATAGCCTTCAAACAACTGCATTTAAAAAAAATTCCATGAAACATTAAAGCATAGCAAGTTAGAGTAGAGGGCATAAAGACAAATCCTGATAATTTTAGCACTTAATCACTAGAAAGAAATTATCCTTGGTATTTCATCTATTTTAAAGTGTTTTATATACAGTAATATATAATTAATACTACCATGTAATGAGCTTAAGATGGAATGATAATTACATTCAACTGTTCAAAACGTTAGATGCATAGAGGGAGGCATCATATATTGAAACGACACACACCACTAATTTTTTCTTTTTACTTCTATTGATTTCTGACATTGCACAGGAGTTAAATATGATGCCCATGGGCTTTGTGCTTAACTTTCTCCTTTCCCATGGTCCTCACTGATTAAAGGGAGATCATACTGTATGACTGATATCAAATTAAGTAATATCATGATGTGAGGATTAAATAGATAATAGCTGTATAACACTGAAAGAGTCATATCCTGCTGAGTGAATAACAGGTTACAAGACAGCTAGCTGGTTCTAGATTTGAGTGAGTGAAATCAACTCCTTCAGAGTATATTAGCCAAGGGCCTGGTCCTATAATTAGAATACATTAAGACAGAATGGGAATGAGGGCTGGAAACTTTTTGGAGAGTCAAAAGTCACATGGTGTTGTAGGGGAATGTAGAGTGGGAAGAAACTCTGGAAACCCTCCCACCAATTTCCCTCCCAGTAGTCCATGGGGCAGTTCTATAGTCAGGCAGACCTAAGCTCTCACCCAGTTCCCAGCTGTCTGATACTGAGCAAGTTATTTAACTTCTCCAAACCTTAGCTCCTACATTTACCACATCAGGGCACATTTGCTGGTTCATTTAGCAGATGTTTAATGGTATACTTACTAAGTGCCAGCTGATAGGGAACAGAAATGTAAAAAAGTTGGAGAAAAGGCAAAGAAGGACCCTGGCCACTATGGAGTTTAACACTGGGTGCAGGAGACAGAATCAACAAGAACATACATATGAAGTGATTACAACTTGTCCTATATATATTGAGAGGAAGCTCTTCTAGACTAGGAGTTATAATTGAAGATGTCACAGTTAAGCTGAGACCTTGAAGGTGACTGAGAGAAAGGCATGAAGAAAGGGACTGGGGGTGAAGGAAAGTGCTCTGGGCAGAGGGAAAAGCACAAGGAAAAGCCCTGGGGAGGAAAATTCTGATAGTTCAAAGTGCCAGTGGAAAGTCAACTTGGCCATTGGTTGGTGAAAGAGGTGGAGAATCATAATATTTACCTCCTATGTGTTTGTGTCCATTATCTGAGAGAACACATGTAACACAGCAGGCTTGTAGCCTTCCACAAATGTTAAAAATATTACCATACTACTGAAGAAATTGAGAACTAGAGAGCAAAATTCACTTGTCCCAACTCAACTAAGTGGAGTTGGAACTAGAATCCTTGTCTCTAGATTCTCCAAGTCAGTATTCTTCTAGAAACAAGAGAAGGAATAATTTTTGGCCATGTGGGCAGAAGGCTTGTCAAATGGTCCAGCCTTCTTCACCCAAAAACACTCCATGGTGCTTATGTGGCCTGAGGCTCTCTATGTTTCTCCTGAATGTCTCACAAACATATACCTCTGAGCTCACTAATCAAGCAGAGTGGGTGATTTGTCTTCCTTCCTTCCTTCCTTCCTTCCTTCCTTCCTTCCTTCCTTCCTTCCTTCCTTCCTTCCTTCCTTCTGTCCTTCCTTCTTTCCTTCTTCCTTTTTTAACTCTTGATGGGGTGGAGGATTTTAGAAGGAGGGTCTCAGAAGATATTGCAAAGAGAAACTTCCTTAGTTTGACAACCATGGTTCTGAGAGACCATTATTGTTAGCAAGAGGAATGTTTGTGTTTCTTGCAGGTGTTCAGCTCCCCAAAACTAATGTTTTTCCTAAGACAGACAGTATCCTTTCCTGGGAGATGGAAGAGATGGGAACACTTTGTGTTGCTGCCAGGGTGCAGTGAGAAACGAGTGTGGATCCTGGAAGGCAAGGAGGGAGAGGAGCCTGAGGGGACTGGGTATGTTGAGTGTAGAGAAAGATTAGAGTTTGGCTGGGAGAAAGATTGTCATCTGAGGCCAACTCTTTAAACGCTTTGATGAGGCATGTAAAGACAGGTGTTTGTGTGCACACATGGGTTATTTTCTCTTAACTCTGGGTTCCATATGTTCATCCTCAGCTAACAATGTGCCTTATTTCTGGTAAGGCAGTGCTCTCACTCACCTTTCTAGACATTGAGGGCACAACTCAGGGGCAAAAGTTCATTTGCCCAATCAAGTGAAATTGTAAAAATCCCATGTTTCCATCTTTCCTAAAGCTCCCATTTCTCCTCAAACAAAGCAAATACCTCACCTCTAGCACGTTCCAATATATCAATACCATAACCACTGGCCTAATCATTCACTTCCCTTGAGTCCAGGAGACCAAAATAAATCTCCCGCAATAAATTCTCATTTTACTACTGTGTTAAATGATGTATGACTCTATTCCTAACAACAAAAAATTACTCTCTAAGTGGACAAAATTGGCCAGTGGAGATATCTGTTGCATGCAGCCTGATTAGAAATGCATTCAGGTGAATTAAAACAGAAGAATTGCCTTGCATTTTCTGGCTTAATAAGCATCCATAAACCAAAATTACCCGTATAAGGAATATCTTTGCACAGTTAATGAAACCAAAGGTTTTCCCCTGACAAGAAGGCAAGCAGCTCCTTTCTTGGAACTGATTGAACCACACAAGGAATATCAATGAAAGCTGCTATTAATCCTGCTGATTAATTTGCAAGGTATAGTGAAAGCAATAGGTTAGAGGAGGACAAGAAATAATGCTGATTAATGGCTCTCGTAGGAATCAGTGGTCTACAGCGATGTCAGGGAGGGGACATATTCCAAGACCTGATACACAACCTCTGGAATAAAAGATGCCTTGGAGGAAGTGGGATTAAGGAGATTGGTAGGATAGGTATTGGTAGATTGGGACCCAGTACTGGTACTCCTGTTACCACCAAGCTGTGTGTGCTAACAATCAGATCTCCAGAGGAAAGAGCTTTCATTTATAGAATTTGCCAAATTTCATTGTGTAAATACACCCACCATGGCCAGTTCCCAGTAACTGACATAATACCTCTAAACCTTTTGGGAATAAAACTGTACAATCAGCTGGGCTTCAACAGACCACTGCCATGGAGGGACTTTCCCTGACTCTCCTCTGGAGCAAGAACTCTGGGCTGATTTCATTGAGTCACTCCTCTTCTATCCAGTACAAGTATTGATTCTTTGATTCATTTATCCACTCTCACTTACTTATTTATTATAGCAGAAGTTGTTGATGTCTTGCCTAGATTCCCCTAGTGGCCACCTTCAGCTTTAGGAGGAAAGTCCTCATATACACCAAGGACTTCCTGCTCAAACACCTGAGTATCTGTACTGAGGGCTTTCTCAGGCAGCAGGAATGTGATCAGCCTGTGACTAAGGCAACAGGGAAGTCTCGGAGATAACTCCATGGCAGCCTCCAAGCAATGTGGGATGAAAATGGGTGAATAAAACCCGTGTCCTTGCTCCTCTTTGGGGAAATTTTCAGATGTGTTCAATACAGTTTCTCATAGGATCCCACCAAGGTTCAGCCCCAGTTGTCTGCAGCAACATCTGCTCATTCACATGCCATTAGTTGGCTTCCTTTTTTTCTCTATCTCATCTCCCCACTCATTATCATGCTTCCTGGCATTGCCTCACCAATAAACCTCTTCAGCCAAAAATCTCAAGATCTACTTTTAAGAAATGCAATGGAGACAGTTACTGAACACTAATAGGAACTGAAATTGGGCTCTAAAATATATTAATAAAGAAAGCAATATCTCCTTATCTCACATATAAGTGTCTAGCTTACTACACACTCACCTCTCCAACTGTCTCCTAATAAGCTGATCTCTTTTTTGAATAGGACTACATTGTCTGGAGTAGACCTTCTGACCCCAGCCCACCCCCACCCTGGCCCCACTACTTCCTGTTTTTATTTTTACATGAACAGACTTTTTAATATCTGTATTTCTTGGGCATCACTTATTCACCTATTTGTTTTGTTTGACTACTTCCCTGAAGAAAGATAACACACTTGACTTTGTTTCTTACTGACTCTGCTATTATGCACAGTGCTTGGTATGAAGTAGGTGTTCCCAAACACTTGTTGACTAAATAAGTAAATATATCTTCCCCACACCTCCAAGGAACTTCCTGTCTATTTGGGGACACAAAGAAGTGAATGAACAGGTACCATGACAGTCTTTCACTGTGGTGGGAGTACTTGGATCACATTAGAGAAAAACATGGGACGCATTTGCAGAGGACTGGAAGGAACATGATGAATAGCTGTCTGAAGTAATGAATAGCTAAGCAGAAATAAAGCAAGCATGCAAGCTCTATCCAGGTAAGAGGGAGAAGAGTATTCTAGCAAAAGAGAGTACCAAGTCAAAAATGTTCAAGTAAGCAAGTAAGGCACATTTGGACTATGCATTTTGTATAAGTGAAGCAGACATTTATAAAGTGGGGAACAGGAAGTGGCTCTGTTTAAGAGGCAGGCAGGATTTGTCATGTATAATCTAGCAGGGATCCTAAACTATGGCCCCTGTGCCATATGCAGCCACAAGCAATGGTCTATGGCACTTTTGTGCTACAATGGTAGAATTGAGTACTGACAACAGAGACTCTGTGGTCCACAAAGCCAAGCATATTACTATTTGGCCCTTACAAAAAGTTTGTCAATGTGAAGAAACCTGAATCTCATGAGGGGATTGAAAGTTCAGTAGGGGAGGGACAAAACCAAATTTGCACTTCAGAAAGAAGACACTGATTGCAGTGGAAAGTGGATTGAGACAGGGTGGGGCTAGATGCTGGAAGATAAGCAAGTGCCTTACTTCCCCAGATGGTCTGCAAATCCTTTGCCAACAAGGCAACACCTCAGTAAACTTTGTGTTCCTTAGTGTGCCAAAGTATCACAGATGATTCAGAAATCTTAATCAAGTGAATGAATACAGGATGGGGCAAAAGTAGTTTACAGTTGTTCATATAGGAAATAATATAATAAATAATAATGCAAGAATAAGCATCATGTTTTGTGTACTCACAACTGTAAACCTACTTTTATCCACCCTGCCTATGAATGAATAGGCAAGATAAGATGAGGGATGAAGTGCTTGGAAAAAATGTTCTGGCACTGAAGAATAGAATAATAAACATTGTAATGATGATGACGATGGTGGTGATGATGATAATGATGATAATAATAATAAAACAACCACATTTGGTTTTTTGTATCAGTCTCTTCATTATTTACATGAGCTCATTTAATCTTCTCAACACTCCTCCAAAAATAGAAGCATGTCCCCTCATTTTACAAATGATGAGAAAACTGAGGTTAAACAGTGTGTGAAGGTCACAAGGTTTATTGGTACATGAAGTAATCATGGTTTGAACTCAGATCTGCCTTTCTCTAAAGTTTATCTTCCTTCTCCACCCTGCCAGGGTTGTGAAGGCATCTCTTTTGGCTGGAGCATGTTATGGAAAGACTAATACAGAAATGTCAATTGTGGGCTTGTTAAGGCTTTCTCTGTCACATTAATGCTCAAAAAAGCCCAGTGAGCACTAAATGAAGCATTTGTTAAGACAAAGCCCTGATCATGCAAATGGATGTTAAGGGCAGACTTTGTGTTTTGCATCAGCAGCACCAGCCTTCATTCAGCCTGCAGCACCATAGGTCACGAGGGGAGGGGGATTAGGGTCTGACATAATGGCAACATTGAAGAAGCCTGACTTAAGTTGGTTATGCCAATTTACAAGTTCCTCCTCCTTCAGCTACTCACAGTGAGGGATGGGGTTGGCTTTCTCACTTTCATACATCTGAAACATTCAACAGTTTATAGGTTAAAGAGACCCAATTTCTGTCCTCCTGCCCCCTGTAATGAGCCCCTCTTATCCCATCTCCTTTTCTGATTTATCTTGGGCTGATGAACCATTTGTCTTCAGCACCCCTGAAGAGCATCTCTGGAAACACAGCTGTGTGTAAAAGCTGATTACCTCAAAAGTAGCCCTAGAAAACTAAGGATTAGTTCCTGTAAGCATATTTTCTGGTGCAAAGTTTTTGATTAACTGTGGGTTCCCTCATACCCACTCACTTCCTAGGAGGCCCCCAACTTCTAAACCTTAATGTTCCATTTCTATTCATCTTTGTTCAATTCTCCTCTCTTTTAGTGTTTCTGCTTCTTCTGATATTGGATTTTTCCAAGGAAATTGACCAAGCCGTATCAGTTTATGGTTATTGAAACACTCTGACCCAGAAGGCTTTCATGAACAATCCTGTAAAATATGGGGTGGGACCATCATGTGAAAATTAAAAACTGCAAGTTGTCCCTGGAAGACAATATAAATGTATCTGATTTGGAGGCACTGAAAACCATTGTCAAGAGCTTTCCCCCATAGAGCCATATGTTTTTCCTGTCATTGTATATAATCTTGTTCTTAATCAGCTCTAGTCCTTCCACACTGCATTTCATTTCATGCTACCTGCTAAATCTGGGGCACTGTGCTCTTCCTGCTGCTTTATGATTTGTGTAAAATCTTCCCAGACAAAAGCAGCTTTATAGAAGTACTTCATACCATCATCACCCAAGGAATTGTAACCAAACACTGCAGAAAAAGAACTCCAAATTACTTGCATAGCAAAGAAAGTTTCCATTTTCATTTTCTCCAACCTGCAGCTTGGAGCCTGGACAAGTAAAGTATTTGGTCATAGGTAACAGAAAGTTCGACCTGTACTGGCTTAAACAAAGTTTGAACTGCAGTGGTTTCCCTGTATGTTTTTTATACGTATAGAGAAATCCAAAACCAGGTGGCTACTGGTATAGGTGATGGCGAGGCCAACATCTCTTTGGTTATTATGGTCTTTGCCTCATAGTCACAAAATGGCTGCTGTGTCCCTGGACACCTTTAGCTGCATGGGAGACTGGGAAGTAAACATTAAGTTTTCTTGGGCACTATAGGTAGGCAAGGGCACAAGGCATGGGAATGATTGTTTAGTTAGTCAGTCTCCACTGTTTGCCACAGGAACTTATGAAAGAAAGGGGCTGATGTAAGATAAGCATTGATGACATTTTATAAAATCAAGGCAGGATGATGACATTTTATAAAATCAAGTTGAACCCATTCAATATCTTGCCAATTCCTTTTCCCTGGACAGTACCTAGAAATTTCTGTGCCTTTATATGAAATATGAAATTGCTACATTTAACACAGGCCCATAAATTAAAATTTATGGTAAATTTTATGCTCAAATTTTATTTTCCAACATAAAGTCTGACACAAATCTTTACAGTAAAATGGATGGTTGAAATAGTGAAAATAAATTGGAAACAATATTCATGCCTATAGATAATGCAGAGTAATCAAATAAATTCTAAGGCAATGAATTGAATATTATACAGTAGTTAAAAATAAATAGAAAATATAGAGGGTTATAATCTTTTATAAAGCAGAAAATGCAAATCACCAAGTATAACATACATGTATTGCATTTCCATAAAAGGAAATATTTGTACATATACATACATATATTTTTAATAGATAAGGTTTACAGAGGTACATTGAAGGACTTTGCAGGCAGAACCTGTTTATAATGATTTTCATATTATTTCAATTCCTTCCAATAACACTGGATAACTCAAAAGAGATTTTCTTAAAAATGCAAATTTAGACAACCTCTCAGTGACTTGAACAAAATAAATTCAGGCCTGTCAATAGATGGCTGTGCTGCTTTTAACTTTCATTTCAATAAAAATTGTAAAATCAAAGAAAATTCACTCCCTTCCAGAATTATCTTCAATACTACCTTCGAATTGTTTATATTTGCAGAGAATGTAAATAGAATAATATTTTTGCCCTGCTTATTTATTAAAATATTTTGGCAAAGTCACTCTTTAGAATCGAGGTGAAAATATTTCAAAATATGTCATGGGAACATATGTCAATCATAAGTTGAATAAAAAGTATGACTTATCTTTCATCAGATTTAATGAGAGTAATTATTTTTAAAGGAATTAACTCCAGTTCTTTTATATCTGTCATGATGGAATAACAAGAAAAAAATAAAAATTCAACAGGGCTTCTCACCTAGAACTGACAACATTTCTCTGATACCTGATTAGAGAGTCTCATGAATTAATTTCTTACCTATTATACTGCTTTTGAACTTGACACTTTTGCAGGATAAACTTATAATATGGACTTTCTGAATTTCCTTACCTACCATAACCATTTCTTAGAGAATTGAAAAAAATCTCTGATGATAAATACCTTAATAGCATACTTCTGCTTAAAAGAAAAATTAGAGCAAGGTAAATTCATGGAACAGAGCCATTGTTCTGTAGTTCAGTAATAGCCATTGAATATGCTGGCATGAACTATTTCTTGCCAGAAGCAAGGTTTTCAGAATAATGCAGAATGATTAGATTTTTTTTTTTACCTGAAGCTAAGTTACCTTAAACCTCATTTTTAATTTTTAGAGAAGGCCTCATATTACCATGTTCAGTGTTCTCTGAATAGAAAAAAAAGTCAAGTGCAATTCTATTATTATTGAATTCAGTGTATTTGGCATTTCTTCTTTAATATTTAAGTATTTCATGAAGTAGAGTTGTATGATACCCATAAAGCAAATTAGAATAACATAAGATTACTTTGGAAAAAATATTGATCAATATCCAATTGGCCACATTCAATTAATGTCTTTTCACTAGACAGCAAGGGCCATTAAACAGAGAAGTTTCTCTTGTTCTCCATTCTTCTTTTAAAAGTTTTGTTTTGTTTTAAATTTAGCATTACCTTAATGAAAGACAAGCACAGGATCATGTGAAAAGAGCAGTTAAGAAATAGTCATAACTAATAGGACAAAAGCCACTTTCTCAGGGCCTCTGCCAGAGCTAGCTAGACCCCACAAAGCATAACTGACTCTAATTGTTTTATGAACCTTTACCCTGAGGACTAGAAAATTATTGGAAGTACCCTGAAGGTTCAGAGGCTCCAGGAACTTATGAAACAGGGCATACTAGACCACAACAACTGGACAGATCCTGCACTCAAAGATAGCATTGAAACCAGTTGCAGCCCAATCGAAACATCCTGCTTTACAGCCAACCATTACGGACCCCTTAGGGCTGGTGCAGGTGCATATCTCAGCACCTAGCCCTTTCTCTCCCTTGGGAAAGCAAAAACAAAAACCTTTACTCTCTGCACTTTCTTCTCTTTGTGAATTCTTCCACAGCCCATGAGAACAACCACCCTAACATTTTGGTGGTCCATACAGGGACATTCTCTATTTCTCCCTCTCCTCCAGCCTTCTGAGACTTGTGACCAGGGGAGCAGCGGGCAGCGGAAGCTTGACCTGGGCTAACCGCCTAACCCTGTCTCTGTGAGGCTTGGAGAGAGGATTCTAATCCTCTGTCTGTCTCTCTGGACACTGTGGAAAGCCTCCTCCTCACCCATCTTCACAGCCAGCAATTGGTAAGCCTCTCGGAATCATGGGATGAAAATATCCTCATAAAAATGAAAGCTTGTCCCCTCATCTCATGTCATAAACCCTGGTACTGGGTCTATCACTTTCACAAACCTCATGTTTGGTCTGCTCTCAGCTCTGGCCACAGAACTCTAGGTTGTTTGAATTGAGACACCCTTCTCAAATCCGCCCCTGCCACCCCTTGATTCTTCTTGTCCTTGATATATCCTTCCCTTTTCTTTTTTGTAGTTCTCATCATGGACAATACTCAAACCACCCCACCCAAGGACTCCCCATTGGGATGTCTGCTTAAGAACTTGAAGGCTCTGAGACATACAGACCTCAAGGCCAAGTGTTTGATTTTCTATTGCAACACAGCCTGGCCTCAATACAAACTGGGTGACCAGGAAGTCTGGCCCATGATCGGATGTCTTAACTGTAATACTATCCTCCAACTGGACCTATATTGTCACCATCTCAATCCCCTCCGTAGGTTTAGTTCTCGAGAGCAGACAAGATTTTAACCTTCAGCAGGTATTCCAGGCCTGTTTCTCCTAACTATGCCTCTTATTTAAATTTGCTTTACTCTAACTGCCCCTGCCCCACCCAACTGTAAACCACTCTGAATTCTCCCTCTGCGGACCTGGGAGCTGCTCAGTTCGGGGAACAACTGGGCCTGCCTGCCAATGCAAAGAAAAAAGTGGCATTTTAAACTCAAGCTGCTTTTCTGCCCCTTTGCCTGACTCTTTACACCCCCTTCATCTCATCTTCCTACTTCTCTTCCTTATACCTCTCCCCTTTAGCCCTCTTTCAGATTGGGTTTCTCCCAACCACATGCATTCCTGCCATTTATTTCAGAAAGCTCGCAAGAGAAAACTAATCTTGAGACTGACTGAATGTTTGCTAACCATCTTTTCTTCATTATTAACTTCCATGAGAGCTTCAGGGACAGCTTAACAGGGTACCCACTCTACTCAGAGTGGCCCGAAACAGCCCAGAGACTTACAGGAATGCCTCAGATTCTTGGCTTGCTACATTATCTATCTCTCTGAGTGGGTTAAGTCCATTCTCAGTGCATCTGGCTGGTGCTCTTGTCATTGGTAAGGTCATCCTTAGGCACAGGGTAAACACATCCATCTCTTTGTATTTTCTCTGCTGGCGTGGACTATGACTCCAAGTCTTCTATCTGCCCCATGTATCTTCTGTTACCAGGTTTCTGACCTTCCAGAAGTCAAAGCAGCCCCATCCAGGCTCTTTTCTGCTGCTCATTCCTTGGAGCCTAGACATTATTTCCAGCACTCATTAACAGTCCTTAAAGCTTTTATTGAGGGTCTGAACAGGTATTTAGGACTTTCCATCCCCTTTCTAGTCTTCCTAAAAGTTGTCAAAAACAAAAGAGAAAAATCTATGCTTTCTCTACAAAAATTAGTAATTAAAATTATGTGTATGGCCTATATGTGATATGTGTTTATGTATTATGTGTGGTCTGTTTTCTACTTTTGGATGGTATAATGAGGTTGTAATATTTTATTGGCTTAAAAATATTAAATACTAGTATAATTTAAACAGGATCCTGTGGTTTAAACAAATTATTTGATATCAATATTGGTTTTAAGTTTGATCAATGTATTTTAGGGTTATAACCAAATATATATATATATATATATATATATATATATATATATCAAGGTTATGTTATAATCTTTTAGTTAAGCTTGTTTGACAACCTTCCCAAAGTTTAAATTTTAAAAACTGAGAAATGACTTAAGGTTATTCCAATGGGTATCTGGAATGCCTCAAGGATTTATTCTCTCTCCTTATAAAAGAGAAACTTCTGAACAAATTAGATCTACTTAATATGCTTGAAATTACACGGGAAGCTTTGCCAAACAGAATAGTAACTATTTTTATCAAAATAGATGCTCTAGAAAATACAACCCACCCTAGGAAGAAACTCGCAAAATTTTAAAGCCAATTTCAAATAGGAAACTCTCAGGGATAGCAGGTATCCTGTCAATGACACCAGACAAGCCAAGGATGATGGTCCCTGTGGGGACATCAAGCAGTGGTACTCTGGGTATTTGTAACCCAAACATTAGGAATTTATGAATTGTTTCCAGTGCTTAATGAACACTGCTGATAAGTCCTGTACAGTGTTTTAAAATCTTATATACTGTTTGGTCTTTATACAGAAAGAGATTGTATGTTAAATCCAAAAATATGGGCTTTTTATTATTCTTTATGTCATGTCATAGTAATTATTACTTACCAACAAATTGTTATCTCGGAAATGTTATATCTTACAACAAAGCAAAGTGCTTTATCATTGAGTTATAACCAAATCTACAACCACGTCATTTCAAATTTTATCATTTTTAAACAGTCATTTGTTTACTCTAATGCATTTAAAAATGTATCTTTGGAAAGGTTCATGGAAAGAACTTGGCTTACTTTAAATTATAGGTATCTAAGCATATATTTAAAGTAAATGGAGAATTATAGAACCCTAAGGAATAATTGGATTCATGGAAATACAGGCAAATAATCAAAATAAACAAAAATTGATTTAAAATATTGCTACATTTAATTTTCTTGTTTTCTAGATATAAGGAAACTTTTTTGCCTGAAACAATTTGTGAATTATACCCTCATATGTAATACTGAAGCATTTATAATTTTCTTCCTACCTAATCCCTCCAGAATTCAGCAACTCTTAATGAGTATTATTTTCATGGCAATCTGTTCACTGGCATAAATTCAATAAGACTCTATTCTCTTTATAATAGCACCAGTTCCAAATGTGGTTTTACTAACCAAGTCTTTGTCTGGAATGTCATGATCAAAAGAGTCATGCCTGGACTCTGGATGACACCAGAAAGCCTTAAGGATTTAAAATTGACTTTTGAAGTCAACAAGAGCCCCTTGGAGAAATAGCCTGGTACCTTGCTTGGTCATGTGATTCCTAGCAGTCTTTCCAGGTAAGGAGTGAAGGATGCTTTCCTAAAATATGGCAAGGAAGGAACCTCAAGACATTTTGGGGACCATCAAGAACTTGAGGAATCTACCCAAAGTTATAGGTATTCAGGCAAAACCAGGTGGCAACTGTGTGGCTTGCCTTCTTTGACCTGAGAGGCTGACTAAAGCTCAATCTGAAGGTTCTTTATAAAATTCCAGCAAAGATTTAAAAGAGCCTATATGATCAATTACTATTCTTGCTGTGTTCATGAAAATAATCAGGCCAAATTGAAACTGGACTTAATGCAGTCTCTTTAATAAAATGGGGGTAATTTTAGGAAGAAAACTTATGTTTAAATGGAAATCACAATGTCCAATTGTCACCCACAAACTGAATTAAATCTTAATATTCAAGTTTTCTTCCAAGTTAATGTTTCATTTTTTCTTTCATCCCTTGACTTGGAATTATTGAGAGCTACTGCTGCAGTGTCAGCCATAAAGAATTTACCTATTACTCTGACTTTCCATTTTGGGGATTTTAAGGCTGATATCAAGTCCTGGTTTTCCTGCCTGTCTCCTTTTTTAGGTCCTATCACAGCTTTTCTCTTTATTGTCACATTCTGGCCATGTCTCCTAAGATACCTTATGTCTTTCACCCAACAAAGCATCCGAGCTCTGCCCTGGCTGGTGTAGTTCAATGGATTGAGCACGGGCTGTGAATCAAAGGGTCGCTGGTTTGATTCCCAGTCAGGACACATGCCTGGGTTGTGGACCAGGTCCCCAGTGGGGGCCACATGAGAGGCAACCACACATTAATGTTTCTCTCCCTCTCTTTCTCCTTCCCCTCTCTTTGAAAATAAATAAATAAAATCTTTTTAAAAAGCATACAAGCTCTAACAGACTCCTTTCACAAATAACCCCTGGCTACAGCTCTCACCGTTCAGGCTGTCCAGTTCCACCCTCTCCCTCTTAATGATCCACATCCAGATCCATGGCAGGGACAACTCTATGTCCATAATCTGCAGGAAGTAGTTCCAGAAGAAGAGACCTTCATCCCTACTCCCCAGAACCAGAATGGGTCCAGGTCATTAAGAATAAATTCATCTCAAAAATGAGAGGGGGCAATGATAGGACAAAAGCCACTTTTTCAGACCCTTTGTCTTAGAGCTGGCTAGACTGGCTGGACTGCATAAAGCATGACTGACTCTAATTCTTTTATGAGCCTTTATCTTCAGGACTAGAGAATTTCTGGAAATGCCCTGAAGGCTCAGAGGCTCCAGGTACTTATGAAAAAGGACATACCAGACCACAATGCCTGGACTGGATACTGCCCCCAAGATAACATCAAAGCAAGTTGCAGCCTATATAAGACCAACTGAAACATCCTGCTCTGCAACTGCCCCATTACTCAGTAAAAACTCCCAGCCCCAACCCCTCAGGACTGGTGCTGATGCCTATCTCCACACCTAGTCCTTTCCGTCCCTTGGGATAATAAAAACAAAAGTCTTTACTCTCTGCACTTTCTTCTCTTTGTGAATTCTTTCACAGCCCACATCACTGACCACCTAATAATAACTATTTATTGCCAGAAGAATTTTGAAACATGCAATAGCTATGTTTAGAGAGTTGAAGGCTTTTCTATATTCTGCTTCCTTTAAACATTGCATTGGCAAACTGAATCTCTCCACTGCTCATACTTCAAGATGCTCATGGAGTTGTTTTGGTCATTCTTATTCTTGCCATGGAAATCAATGCCTGAATCTCTCAAACATGATGCATCAAATCACCTCTGTAATAAAAGGAAACTTGCTACCATACATGATTTGATTATGTAATAAAAAGAAGCAAACCTAAAACAGGTAGTGTATCATTCATACTGAAGAAACTTCTACAGAAAGTTTTAAGTATATACTAAAGTAATATTTTCTGATTATAGTTCTAAGCATTAAAACACAGTGGTTGCTGCTACTTAGTCAGCAGGTGTTTTACAGATATTACCTCTTTGAAATCTCATTACTCTGTGAGGTAGGTACCATAAACATTACCATTTTATAGCCAGGTAAATTATGGCTTAGAAGGGTTGAATGATTTGTCCAAGGAAACACAGATACAGAAAGACAGCTTGAGTCCATGAGGTCATGTCTATACTAAAAGGAAGACTAAACATAAAAATCTATTGGTCATTGTTAGAAGATACTAGTGAACTCATCCATTATTTCAAAAAAAAATAGAAAATAAAATGGGAGAGTCAATCATTTATCTTGCCTTTTCTTTAAGAGTGCTACCAGTAAGTGACCAAACAGTAGTAGAGAGGAAATGCCCCTTTACATAACTAGTCACCCTAATAATAAAGAAGAAATGACAGAATTGGAACCTGTTGTGGACTGAATGTTTGGCCCCCGCAAATTCATATATTGAGGCTCTAACTCCCTCCACCTTTTCCCACAGTGTGGTTGTATTTGGAAATGTTGCCTCTAAGGAAGTAATTAAGATGAAGCAAGGTCATAAGGTTAGGGCCCTGATCCCATAGGATTGGCATCCTCATAGGAAGAAACAGCAGAACTGGCTCTCTTTCTCTCTCTCCCTCCATCCCTCCCCTTACCATGTGCACTCACCAATAAACAGCCATGCGAGCACACAGTAAGGTGGTAGTCCCTTACAAGCCAAGAGAACAGTCCTCAGAATGAAATTGCTGACACCTTAAACTTGAACTTCTCAGCCTCCAGACTGTGAGAAACAAATTTCTGTTATGTAAGCCACTGAGTCTGTGGTAATTTGTTATGGAAACCCAAGCTATCTAAGACACAATCCCTAATTTAAATGCTGATGACTGATACCACAAAAGCAGAGGTACCCAGATAATATGTGCTTCTAAGAGACGAAAACCTCACAAAAATTTAAGTATTATTGGTAAAAAGGAAAAAATCATTTAAAAAATTTGATCAAGTCTCTATGTCTAACTGCCAATTTATAAAAAATACAGAAGAGAGAGGACTGTGTAAAATGATACCACAGAGATGAAATCAGCAAAATGCGATAATGAGAAACTCTCCAGGGAAAACATCTTGTTTATTCAAAGACAACAACAAACTACAAAAATATACAAGAGAAAGAGGAAAATAAGGGGAGATTGAAAGATAAGAGCTTACAGATTAAAAGGTTTTCTGAGATATATCAATTCAACGATAGATTTTTTTCTTAAATCTGGATTCAAGGAAACTGTAAAAAAATATGTGATTAAATGAGGCATTTATTGCTAATTTTTAGAATGTGTGATGTAGTATCGTGTTGTTTTTATTTCAATACCTTTGAGAGATACATACCAATTTATTTACTGGAAAAATGATAAGATGCTTGGGGGGAGAGTAAAGATGGAAGTATAGAAGACACAGTGTTGGTTATGAGTTGATTATTTTTGGAGCTAGGCTATAAGGAAACAGAGGCTTATTATACTACCCAGTGTTTCTTTCTGTATGTTTGAAATTTTCCATTATTAAAAGTTTTTGAATCCACTGAAGCACACCAGCTAGGGCAAATGTCAATGTATGGTTACCTCACACATGCCCCCTACAGGGGACATGGACCACACAATACAGGCATGTGTCCTATACTGGGAATCAAACTGGCTACCCTTTGATTCCAAGGCCAGCACTCACAATGCAGCCATGTGGGTTGCCCCGCCTTGGCAAATACCTAAGGCTCCTCCCCTTACTACATAACAGGCATGCTGAGACAAAAAAATATACATGGCCCAGATGAAAGAACAGATCAAATCTCCAGAAAAGATACAACTAAGTGATGAAGAGGTAGCCAACCTACCCAACGCACAGTTCAAAACACTGGTAATCAGGATGCTCACAGTAATTGTTGAATATGATAAAAAAATAGAGGAAAAAGTGAAGGCTATGAAAAGTGAAATAAAAGAAAATGTGCAGGGAACCAACAGTGAGGGGAAGGAAACCAGGACTCAGATCAACAGTTTAGAGCAGAAGGAAGAAAAAAACATTCAATGAGAACGGAATGAAAACAAGAATTCAAAAAAATGAGGAGAGATTTAGGAACCACTGGACAACTTTAAATGTTCCAACATCCAGAGAATCCTAGGGGTGCTAGAAGGAGAAGAGGAAGAGCAAGAAATTGAAAACTTATTTGAAAACATAATGAAGGAGAACTCCCCCAATCTAGCAAAGAATATAGACTTCCAGGAAGCCCAGGAAGCTCAGAGAGTCCAAAAGAAGTTGGACCCAAGGAAGCACACACCAACCAAGGCACATCATAATCACATCACCCAAGATTAAAGAGAAGGAGAGAATCTTCAAAGCAGCAAGAAAAAAGAAAAGTTACTTCCAAAGGAGGGCCCATAAGGCTATCAGCTGATTTCTCAAAAGAAACCTTACTGGCAAGAAGGGGCTGGACAGAAGTATTCCAAGTTATGAAAGGCAAGGATCTACATTCAAGATCACTCCATCCAGCAAAGCTATCATTTAGAATGGAAGGGCAGATAAATTACTTCTCAGATAAGGTCAAGTTAAGGGAGTTCATCATCACCCAGCCCTTATTATATGAAATATTAAAGGGACTTGCCTAAGAAAAAGAAGATCAAAAACTATGAACATTAAAATGACAACAAACTCACAACTATCAACAACAGAACCTAAAAAACAAAAACAATGAATTAAGCAAACAACTAGAACAGGAACAGAATAACAGAAATGGAGATCATGTGGAGGGTTATCAGTGGGGGAGGGGAGTGGGGTAACAGGGGGAAAGGTACAGGGATAAGAAGAATAAATGGTAGGTAGAAAATAGACAGGGAGAGGTTAATAAAATGGGAAATGGAGAAGCCAAAGAACTTATATGTATGACCCATGGACATGAGCTAAGGTAGGGAAATGATGGTGTGGGGGTGTACAGGGTGAAGCAGAATAAAGGGGAGAGAAAAATGGATAACTGTATTACATAATCAATAAAACATATTAAATTTTTTAAGTTATTTAAGATGGAGATCATATTATAAACCAATCTAGATATGAATATATATAGACAAAATTAAAGTTTATTTAATAAATATGTAAACAGTGTTGTTTTTAAAAATATACTTTAAATGATCTTAATCAAAATTCCTGAAACACCTTTTAAAGTGAGGAAGCCTCATTCTGTTACATTATTATTATTATACTGCAGGACTTAGAAGAAAATATATTCTCTTTTCTTTAATAAAAATTCTTTCTTAATAATCTTTTATTGATTGTCTGAAGAATCCATTTAGTTCTGCCTCATTATGAGAGAGAAGCTTTTTCTCATTATGTTTTAATGAAATGAAAGATCACTATAGCCTGAAGGATTATACATTTCATGTAAAAGGACATTATTTCCTAGACAATAAGACAAAAACCCCCATCATCATTTGATAAAAATACCTCAAATAACTTAATATTTAATATATTGGTTTTAGTTTCTGAGTATAATATTGTCAAGTGGAGTGCATATACACTATCCTGATAAACATAGACATATATAATATCATTAACTCCAGCACTGCAGAAAAGACAAAAAATGTGGAGCTATTTAGTGATTTGTAACTAAAAGCAGAACGGCCTTCTAAAAAACTTATGTCTCTCAAATTAAACTTATAGTATTATTTAACACATCTAGCAAGGTTGGAATACTATCAAGGTCACCTTATTTGTTTGTGGGAATCAGAGACAATTATGAAAAAAGCAGTGATATCATTCTAAAAGAAGGGATTTGCGTGGGCTGGAGAAAATTGGAAGGCATAGGGAGAGAAACGTAAGTGGAAAATGCCTTGCTAACAGTAGTTGACCATTAGAACTGTTTTTAATGAATGTGAGGGACAATTCTTTCTCTAAGAGACAAAAAGGAGGTACTTGATAGGGCAGGAAGTCATGTTGAGTTCAAAAGGAGGGAAATTAGGGGCCCTATGTGGAAGGGCCTTAATTTTCCCAGTGAATAAAAAAGTGAGATCATATACTGAATAAGATGAAGGAGGAGATTAGGAATTTGAGA
Organism: Anoura caudifer; assembly: GCA_004027475.1. Taxonomy (NCBI): domain Eukaryota; kingdom Metazoa; phylum Chordata; class Mammalia; order Chiroptera; family Phyllostomidae; genus Anoura; species Anoura caudifer. The sequence continues at coordinate 39,404 of PVKU01008738.1, read as the reverse complement.
AACTAAGAAAAAAGTTTAAATATCTACTGAGGAGGTGGGAAGAAATTAACTAAAGATGAAACCATTAAGAATTACAGCAAGGCATGATGCCACTACATTATTTTCCTTTCTTGGCTGGAAGTCCTTTGAGAACACAGCCCATCTCTTGATTATCTCTTTATTCCCCATAATGCTGCAAGAGTGCTCTCATCACATCTGCAAATTAGTGATATCCTCAGTGAGTGTAAGCATACCCAGAGCAAACCTCCAGCACCTCAGGCAGGTTACCTAAAAAGTGGGAAAAAATATTAGAGAGAAGTTCTTTTATGAAGGTAAATAAAGACCAACATGACGGAACTGTCATTAGGGAAAACAAAATGATTAGTTAGGAAGGAGCATTTGATACTGCTTTGTTGAACTAATGGAGATACATCTCTCATTTCCCTCCAAACAGGGCAGAACCCACACATCTTTATAAAAGTACTTAAGGGGCCCTGGCTGGTGTAGCTCAGTGGATTGAGCACGGGCCTATGAACCAAAGGATTGCAGTTCAATTCCCAGTCAGGGCACATGCCTGGGTTGCAGGCCAGTTCCCAGCAGGGGACCCATGGGAGGCAACCACACATTGATATTTCTCTCCCTTTCTCCTTCCCTTCCCCTCTAAAGATAAAATAAATAAAATCTTTAAAAAAAAAGTACTTAAGGGGTCCACCAGAAGTGGTCCAGGTAAGAGTCTAAAAGGAAGTAAGTTGAATTAGAAATTAGAAGAAAAGACACTGACATAAAATTTGAAGTCAGGTGAGGGAAAAGAGGCAGAAACAGTGATAAAATAGATAAATAAGAGTTATAATAATTGAATGACAACATCCCAAGGTGTGAGATTATCTTGTAAATTGGAATAAAATAAGTTTGTTTTGGAGGGAATTTGAGAGTAGTCATCTAGGGAACCCTGTTGGGATGAGATGGGTAATATCTGAGGGCTGGTGTTTTACCTTAGCTGACCCTTGGGGAGTTACTGAAGGCTATGGATTTACTCTATAAAAATATTTTAACTCCATATATATTTTAAAATTGTCATACAGATTTAGTGGATTCAGAGACCTGTTAAGGCTCTCCATAGACACATCAGTGATACAGGGACCTCAGGCTAATGAGGTACCACAGAGGGAGAGACCACACCTCCTTCTTAGACTTAGCCCTCACACTCATTCATTCAGCAGGTATTTTTCAGGCAGCTATTATTTCCAAGGTCCTTTCCAGGTCTCACTAAAGTTTCTGATGGAATCCAGTTTTCTTCAGTACTTACCATAAATCACTTCCTTTAGAATTATGTCACTATCTCACAATTTCTTGTTATTTCCATATACACCCAAACTCTGTCTAATATGAAAATCCAGGATCTGATTTTTTGGAGCTGGGCTATTTTGTACAAGGTGCTACATGAATGAAAATCATTTTAGTGAAAAGGTGAACTATAAAATGTTCTACAGTAAAGTAAAAGCCAATGGTTTTACCTTGTTCCCTCAACTCTAGAAGAAAATGGCAGATCCTGAGCTGGCTGGTATAGCTCAGTGCATTGAATGTGATCCTGGGGACCAAAAGGTCACTGGTTGGATTCCCAGTTAGAGCACATGCCTGGGTTGCAGGCCAGGTCCTTAGTAGGGGATGCATGAGAGGCAACCACACATTGATGTTTCACTCCCTCTCTTCATCCCTTCCCTCTGTCTATAAAAATAAATAAAATCTTAAAAAAAAAAGAAAGTGGCAGATTCTTATGTGAAACCTACTGGCACACTGGAAACCTCAATGACTATGTGTGGCATTGACTTGATTTCTAATGGAATAACTGGTCTCTGAGGAGTGTGGTTAGCAGCATCCAGGACAGCTGAACTGTGTGTGTGCAGAGCAGAGGAGCTCAATGAACTGTGGAGCCCAGCCTCCACTTGTTTCTCTGATGGCCCTGGGTCTGGATGCCACACACCAGCACACTTCCTTTTACAGGAAACCAAAAGGCATGCCCAAGAGGCCAATTTGAGAGCATTAAAAACCTTATGATGTTTGCCTTCCTTAGCGGAGTTGGTTGGAAATGCATATTTTAATGGATGCACACTAAAGTATGCAAACAATAATTTCCCCATCTAATGTTTTTATTTCTTTCCTGTCATAACAGATGTGAGATGATATCATGATTTTAAAGCTCATTTTATAGCAATACATAGTTTAGGAAGGGCACCTTTTGTGAACTCTATGATCAATGACTCTAGGAAACTGGTATTCTATGTTCTGGGAATAAAGTGTAATTCAATGACCTAAATCAAAGGTGAATGAGTAATAATTCATACCACTGAATTCAAGGTTTTATTTGACATATGACACTTCCTGGAATAGTCTTTTCATCCAAAGAAATTTTATCAGAGGTGTGTGCACATTTCCTTATAATAAAAAAAATGAACATCTAAATGTAATATTGTTTGCCAGAAGTGTAGGTGCAGGAGACAATACATTGATGACAGATAGATAGATGATAGATGCTGCTCTCTTGGAGCTTAAACTGTGGTGTGAGCAACAAGCAATACTGAATAAACAAATATAAAATTATAATAAAGAAAATTGAAATATGTGCAGATGCAGTGGTAGAGAATAATGGGTGGGTCTTCTTAGAGAAGGTGAATAGGGAAGGCTTCTTTGAGGAGGTACATTCAAGCCCAAAAGACTGAAAAGGAGGTAGTCTTGGAGCAGTTAGCCTTGGGTACAGATTCTGAGAAGGGCAAACCACTTGGTATGTTTGAGGAAATAACAGGGAGCTCTTGTAACTGCAGTGGGAGAAGAGAAGGATAAATAACATGTGATTAGCCTTTAGGCAAGACCAGGCAAGTCCTCAGGAGGAACATGGATTTACCACATGAAATCTGTTTGTTATTTATTCATGAGCCACCTTATAATACTTGTTAATAAAATACTCATAATCAAAAAAATAATGTTTAGAGAGCATGTATGAATGCCAGGCCTTAATAAAGTGTTTTACATGCATTATGTCAAGTGATCTTCCCAACATGCCTGCAAGGTTGGTACTGTCCTAGTTCTACATTGCAGAAACTGAGGCTCAGAACATGGCAACTTCTCTAACATCACACAACAAGTAAGTCTTACAGCCAAGAGGTGAGCCCTAGATGGTAGACTGTCAGAACTCAATATTTAACCAAATCCAGAGACACTCTCCTTTTGAAGAATTCAAAGATGAGTAGAATGTTCTTTTGGATGAGATTTACAGAGACTTGGGCACATTTTGATCTCATTCAGCCTTACCGTTGTATTTAGTAGATGCTAGGATGAAATCCAAAATGCTGAGAACCAGAGGTCTATGCAGAGAGGATTAGAAGTGATGCTTTAACACAAGTCTAGAGCAAACATGTAAGAAAACACCAGCCAGGGTGGCTCAGTGGATTGAGTGCTGGCCTGCAAACCAATGAGTCGCTGGTTCGATTCCCAGTCAGTACACATGCCTGGGTTGTGGGCCAGGTCCCCAACAGGGGGCACATGAGAGGCAACTACACATTGGTGTTTCTCTCCCTCTCTTTTCCCATCCTTTTCCCTCTGTCTAAAAACAAACAAACAAACAAACAAATAAATAAATCTTAAAAAATAAAAAAATTAACATTAAAAAAAGGAAGTGTTAGACTTGCTCAAGGAAAAGGAGGAAGCTGCTGCATTTGGCTTTTATGGTTTGATATGTTCATGTTCTCTGGGAATAATGGGTAGACAAAGGCCATAGGGAAGTAGAAAGGGCTGGGAAATGCAGGGCTTGCTTCAGAGGAAGCAAGAGATATTCATTAATGAATATCTCATTAATGATTATGATTATAATGTACTCATTTCTTAATGCTGCAAGTCCAGTGAAATGTTGGAAATGAAACAATAAGGGACATTTGGAAACTGGACTTAATGAGCATTTAAAGCCATTGTTCCTTTTAAAGTTACTCCTAGAACCCAGGGAACAGCCTCATTTGAGATATGCTCAGTTTCAGCCCATGGTACCTTCTCAGTCCATCACCAAAGTCAAAAACCAGAGAGCATCCTACATCCCTTTTTCTTTCATCTCATTCATTCAAACAGGAACCTAGCATTGTTCATTCTGCATTCTTAATTTTGATCATAGCTGTTTTCTTCTCTATTCACCTATTACCACATTGGTCCAGGCCACTGCCATCACTTGCCCAGAGTAGTAGTTTGGTCTCCTGTCAGTTATACATGCCTTCAACCTTGCCCCAAAACTTCCAGGCTCCATTATGCTGCAAGGATGTTATTTCCAGAATGCAAATTTGACCATGTTGCCTCCCTTTCCCCACTTACCATCATTCAAAGACCCATTCCCCTTTCCCCACTGCCTACAAGACAGAGTTTAACTTCCTTGGCATGGCATTCAAGACCTTCTGTCTTCAGGCTCTCACTCCCCTCTGTAGTTTCACCTCTCGTTGTCTTCAGTGAACAATAAATACAACCCTACCCTTCCCCAAGCAATCTTGGCCATTCTTTGCCTGTAAGCCCTCACATGTGCTGCTGTCTTCCCCTGGAGTGTCTTTTCCATCTTTGTGTTTTAAGACTTAGTACAATTGCCACTTTATCTATGTAACTATTCTTATATCATTCCTTTATAATTTTGTGGTAGATAGAAAAATGACCTACCCAAAGATGCCCATGTGCTAATCTCCTTCCATGGAAATACTACCTTATATGGTAAAATGGACCAGGCAGAAGTAATTACATTAAGGACCTTAAGATGCGGAGATTATTTTCGATTACCTGGGTGGACCAAATACACTTACAAGGGTCCTTAAAAGAGGAAGATAGATAGGTCAGAGTCAGAATCAGAGAAAGGGATTTGATGACAGAAGTACGGGAGGCAGGAAGAGGAAGAGAGAGAGAGAGAGAGAGAGAGAGAGAGAGAGAGAGAGAGAGAATATCAAGAAAGAGAAAAGCAGAGGGCAGTGCTAAATAAATTACATAAGTACAAGGAAGAATTAACCTAGTTAGATTTTTCTAGACTTTATTAATGCAACAATTAAATTACCTTATTATATATTAAAAGCAACAAAATTTTAGTGCCCCATATACTCTCTAATTTTCACAAAAGGTGTACATATAACTAAGATTAGGAGGAGAAGGCAAGAAAAAATGAATTCTTTTCTTAAAGGAGAAAATTGTTCATAAGAAGTAGGTTGAAAACACTACCATTTAAAATGAACAAAGGCAATAGGAGAAAGTTGATGCCAAATGCACCACATCTGATGTTATCAGTAACACCTACAGCATCATCCAGGAGTAAGATAATTATGTAAACTTCCATGTGCCAGGTACGAACTGAGTCCTTGCAATGGAGACTTCCGCCTTACTGCATCAATGCTTGACAAATATTCAGTGTGTCCCTGATAAGGGTTGAGGTCTATGGGCCTGTGTACTTTAGGGGAACTTTTCCCTCTTTCTCATGTAATACAAATTAGAATTTGTTCCACTAAGACTTTTGACCCTTCATTAAGTACAGGAGCTTAATGACTTTCTCATTCTGCAGCATTTTTTTTTTCACTTCTTCCTGTTTCCTAGATAATAAAGCCAATTTGTTAGATGTTGTAGTACTTGAAGCTCCCTTCAATCCTATTGTGACCTTATTTTAGCAGATGTAAGAAATATTACCGAAGAGCTCATTAAAATGTACTTTCTGTGCTGCTCATACTATGACTGTTGGTGAGTTCTTCGATGTCCTTCTGTTCTAGAAGAAAAGAATGACCTGTTAGGACCTTAAGGAAGAAAAATGAAATAATAAAAAGCATAATTCTAAGTAAGATATCAATTTAATAGAACAAGAATATAACTGATTAGAATTGAAAACTATCCTCAGGAAGTCAGAATTTACTCAGAGAGAAAGCACCAAGTTTGCCAGGAGGCTAATTCTTACCTTGGGAGAGAGAGAAAAAGAGGGCTCTAAGCATTGTTACAGCCTCAAGTAACTCCAGGTATGGTACTTGGAGTTAACCTAGAGAAGGCATTCTTAGCTTGGGAAGTGATGACTACACATAGAGAGAAACAGGCAAAGGCCGGCCTAGGACAATTAGCAATTCCCCTATTAACAGCCAGCTGAGCTGTCCTGGCAAGACCATCCAGAGGAGTGCACTGTTGTGGGGGATACTTGGAAAAGAGGGGAGCTTCTTGGGGTCTACCAATTCTGGCAGAAGATAAAAGGCAGTTTTTATTGGTATTGGTGTTTGGTATCCAATCTTTAAAAAAGGGTGGGGGGTCCTAGGATGGATTTGAGGGAAAGGACTTCAAGGCAAAAAACAAACAAATGAAAAACAAAAACAAATGAAAAAAAACCCAAAGAGAAACTGGCCAAATGCATTGGTTAAAAGCAAAGGTGTTGGGTTCAGTCTACCTGCAGGTAAAGCTCATGTCATCACTGCCTAATTCTTTGTCCTTGTTCAAATTCCTAAACCTGTCAAGCCTTGTATTTTCTCCTCTGTAAAATGAGGATGATATCCTCCACCTTACACGACTGCTGTAAGAATTCAATGATTAAATGTATCTAACATATTCTACCTCCTGTCTTGTCCACAGTAAGGGCTTGAAAAAATGGGAGATGTAATTCTTACTACTCTTCTCTCATTATTATATCCTACTGATAAATATTATGAAAATATTTACTCTTTATCTGACTGGTTGGACTAAGGAGGACTGAAAGGACTAATTTAACAGAATATGACTGCTAGAAAAGCAAATTCTACATGACTGTCATTTATTCATCCAACAAACATTTACTTAGGGTCTACTCTATGCCAAGGACCAGGTCTTAGACACTAGGGAGTGACAGCAAAAAGAGGAGAGCCCTGATATTTGATTGAGGTCTATTTCAGATTCCACAACTTAATGGGAACAGGATAACAATTGACATTAGGCATTGAGAATATTTGAAGATACACACACACACACAACAGAGGCAAAATGTGAGGGAAATGGGGGCATGCTTTTGAGGTTTAATATAACCAACTCTAAATAAACAAATATACTCAACTGGTAGATTCAGTAGGGTTTGGCTCTACCAGCTTTACCTGGTATTCAATATGCCATGGGTATTGACAATTTTTTAAAAATTTTTTGATTGAATTCATTAGGATGACATTGGCTAACAAAATTATATGGGTCTCAGGTGCACAATTCTATAATATATCATCTATATATTGCATTGTGTGTTTAACACCCCAAGTCAATTCTCCTTCCTCTCTATTTATCCCCCTATACCTTCCTTGACCTCCTCTTACCCCTCTTTCCTTCTGGTTATCACCATATTGTTGTGTCTATGAGGGTTTTTTTTCTTAATCCCTTCACATTTTTCATCCAGCCCCACAACCCTCATCCCTGGACCTGGAGAGCTTTACACTGAGTGAAATAAGCCAGTCAGAGAAAGACAAGTGCCATATGATTTCACTCATATGTAGAATCTAATGAATGAAATACAGATTCATAGATATAGAGAACAGACACAAAATTTTAAATAGAGAGACTAAAGAACAGTGATTAATCCAACATGTACAATGAGTAAGATTTTCTGAAGAGCTTCAATTGGCATTTGCAAATAATAAAATATTGTTATTATTTTCTACCATCATCAGGTCCCTCTACATTTTGCTTTTAATTGTGGAGAGAGCTGTTATTGTGAGATCTACCCACCTAACAAAATTTTACGTGTACACTATTATTGTTGACTCTAAGTACAATATGTAGAGTAGCTCTCTAGAGCTTATTTATCTACTTGACTGAAACTTTATATCCATATCCCTCTACTCGTGATATGTTCTTATTTCTAGTTCCAACTCATTTGTACCATAATGAACCATAGCTCTTAGCTTTGAGAACCTGAAAGAATGAGGCTAAAGATACTTTCAAAATGTGATTACTTTAAAAGTTATGATTGCAAGGAAACTGCCCTTCAATTGTGTTATATTATTTATTAACTAATTTCTTTTCAACTGAAAATCTGAAGTTATACTTAAATTGACACATTTCTGGATAAATATCTGTCTGAACTCTAGGGCCAGGTATTTTAGAAAGCTATTTGACCTACAACTTCAGCTGTTTGTACAGTGCCATTAAGGATGGCTGAACATTCTAGGGGTTCCTGTGTTTCCCAACTTTCATATTCCAAATGTAGTTGGGGTGGGGAGGGGAAATGTAGTACAGTCTGTGTGGCCCATAGACATGGCCAATTATGATAGTAGAAAATGTCATTATTTCATTGTAAAATTAATTGCAAATGGAATCTGAACAGTGTAATGTGAGTTTCAAACTTCATGTTATAAGATGAGAAAACAAATGAGGCTTTTCTAGAGTCCAGCGTAGATATAGCTCCATTGGAGTCCAGTTGTGTTCTTAGTGTGCTGACAGAATTACCATAATAATTGGATGCAGTACTGATATTTTTCTCTTTTAACATATTGCCTCTAATATTTTCATTATTAGATTCTACTATTCTTTGTGGACTAGCAAAAGAATGAAGAGAAATGTTATGTATACAAGGTACATCTGGACATTTATCTGGTAGATTTCACTAGGGTATAATTCTAATTTTGATCCAGTAAGAATAAAACTGTTCTTAAATTTAAATCAGGAGGTAATTTTAAAGGTATTTAAAATGTTTTAAAACTCCATTCTAAAATTTAAAGTTGCTTTGGAAAATAACAGCCTAACAGGTTTATCTCTCTATATATATGGAATTGTTTTGAAGCTGATGTTCCATACCTCATAAATTCCATTTGTCAGTATATTATTATTTGTTCTGTTTTAATCCTCAAACCATCATATTTATATTTATACCATCATAATGGTATAGCTTAAACCTAAAATAATCTCAACAAGTCTCCACAGGGCAAAGCATTATCATTCACTACCCTGGAACCCTGACCTTACTTTTATGAGACTTTGTAGGGATTGTCAAATAAGCAGAGGGTCCAGGGTAGAGTCTATGTTGAATTCTGAGACAGAAGACCTGAGTTTGAGTTATTGCATCACCAAGTACCAGAGGTAAAACTTTGTTCAATTAAAAATGACCTTTCTCAAAGGAAGGAAGATGGTGGTGTGGGAGGAGGGAACAGATTCCACTTCCCCCTACACATGGGAGAGAAACCTGGCCAATCTATGGAGGAACAGAGCAAACAGCCAACAGTACAACAGCATATATGAAAATAAGAGATCAAAAATTGTAGCGGACATTGAAAAGCCAGCCAGTAAGAGGGGTGCTTCAGGACAATAAAGGCCCAGGGATCCGTGCAGGGACTGGGGAAGCTACAGCCCCAGGCCCAGAACCTGCTGAGTCTACCACAGGGCTCTTGGGAGACAGATGGGCTGGCTGCTCCCTCCCCAGCCAAACAGGGTTTGAGCACTACTGGGAGAGACCTGGTTGATTGAAGTTGTGGAGAGGGGAGTGAGGACTGAGTTGCAAACACAGTGGGACTGTGAATGCCCACAAAAAGCCCTGGGAAGAGTGCGCACCCAAACCCGAACTGGTGCTACTGGAGGCCTGGCCAGGTATGCATGCTAATAACCCGGGGAGAGTGTGCTTTGCGTGGGGCTTGGGGCCCACACTCGTGGACCCCAGGAGACCGCGCTCTCCGCTGAAAGACCGGGCCCATACCCATAGACTGTGGAAAAGCACACACTCCATAGGAAGCCCAGAGCCCACAACTATAAACCTGGAGGGCGCGCTCTCTCCATGAGGGGACCAAAACCCGCACCCATGAACCTGGAGAGAGCATGCCTTTAGGAGAGCCCGGATCCTGCACCTAGGATCCTACAGAGGGGCTCCAGGCTAGCTCTGGGGAGAGTGCAAAGTGGTGAACAGGAAGGGAGAAAAGCCATTCAGCCTACAGCCAGCAAGACCAGAAAAACCAGTTTGGCCAGTTGGGAACCAGCAAGAGGTTTTTTTTTGTTTGTTTGTTTTTTTCCTTTTAAGTAATTTTTTATTTTTTTATATTTTTAATCTCTCAATACCTTTTGCTTCTCTTTCCTTCTTTATTGTTTTATTCCTTCCTCCTTTCTTTCCAATTTTATCTCTTCTTCCTTCCTTCTTCTGCTTTTTTGCCTCTTTTTTAAATACCCACAAGTGAGACAAAAACAAAACAAAACAACACAACAACAACCCAGAACTGTGAAAGGACCAGAGTTGGACCCAAAGAGGGGGCATCCCAAGCTGAGACAGTGAGATAAATTTCACTCTGCTATTACAGAGAACCTGCAAGTTATTGCATATTTGTATTATTATTTTTCATTATTCTTACATCCTTTATTTGAATAGTATTTTTGTATTCCCCTTCTTTCTGTTTAGTCTTCGTTGCTTGGCTGGTTATGTTGTATCATTTGACAGGTTTCCTTGTTCTGTCATTCATAGTGTACTGTTAATTTACTGTCCTCCACCTCACTTCTGTTCCATTAACATACTACTCAAGGTCCTATATTCCTTATTCTTGTTATCTAGATCTCATAGATTCTGTAATATGATTGTTGCTCTAATAGTATTGTAAATAATAGATGTTCCATAAAATTGTAAATACTACACAACACCCCTCCCAGATCTTAGCCCACTTCACGGTTTCCTGAACTCTATCACTGTAGCAATAAACTCTATTTTCTCTCACACACTACACCTATTTACTATCCTTTACTCACACCTTACCTCAGAATCTGACCTCCCACAACCTCACTGCTCTCTAGATCCACTCACATTCCTTCCCTCCCCAAAAAGAGTCTTATCTTCTTTCCATGCTTTCTAAAGAGTGGCTAATTGTGTAGAAGATCATGGTTAAGACTATACATAGACAAAGCATCTCCTATCTCTTCTCTACCAGCTGCTACTGTAAATATCATAGAATACTCTCTTGCTGTCTTAAACCATTTCGCCTTCCCCCTCCAACTGAGCACAGAAAAGAGAAGGTGCAAACAGTGAACACCAGGATACACGAAGTAGACTACACCACTGAATCTCACAGGTATTCTACCACAGAAGGTCACACCATAAACCCAGGGAGCCAGAACAGATCAATTTAAGAAGCTGAGACTAACAAGAAGAGTCTCACAAACAATGGGAAGACAAAGAAACAATCCCCAAATGAAAGGAAAGGAGGAAGCCCCAGAAAGGATGCTAAATGCAACAGAAACAACTCAAGTATCAGATATTGAGTTCAAAACAATGGTTATCAGGAAGCTCAATGAGCTCACAATGAGCTACCAGAAACTACAGGGAAACTACAATGAACTCACGGCAAACTATATCAACATGAAAGGGGAAATAGAAACTCTTAACAAGGGCCAAGAGGAAATGAAGAATACAATTTCTGAACTGAAGAATACAGTAGAAGGAATCAAAAGCAGGATCAATGAAGCAGAAGATCGTTCAGCAAGCTGGAGGATAAAGTAGAAAAAAACACCCAGAAAGAGCAAGAAAAGGAAAAGAGGCTCATAGAGAATGAAAAGGGATTAAGAGAAATGCAAGACAATATGAAACATAATAATATCCATATAATAGGGATACCAGAAGGAGAAGAAGAAGAGCAATGGATAGAAAACCTGTTTGAAAAAGTAATGATGGAAAACTTCCCTAATTTGATGACAGAAAAAGTCACACAAATCCAGGAAACACAGAGAGTCCCAATCAAGAGAAACCCAAAGAGGTCCACTTCAAGACACATCATAATTAAAATGGCAAAATTTCAAGACAAAGAGAGAATCCTAAAGGCAGCAAAGGACAAACAGGAAATAACATATAAGGGAGCCCCAATAAGGTTAAGAAGCTGACTTCTCAATGGAAATACTCCAAGCCAAAAGAGCATGGCAAGAAATATTCCAAGTAATGAGAAACAGAGGCCTGCAACCTAGGCTACTTTACCCAGTATGGCTCTCAATCAAGACAGAAGGCCAAACAAGGAGATTCCCAGACAAAAGAAGTCTAAAGGAGCACACCTCCACCAAACCAGCTCTGCAAGACATGCTAAAGGGACTGCTTTAAGGAAAGGAAGGAACAGAGAGAGAGAGACAGAGAGGAACACAGGTACAAAAAACTCAATGAATAAGTACCTATCAATAATAACCTTAAATGTAAATGGATTAAATGCTCTAATGAAAAGACATAGAATTCCTGAATGGATAAGAAAGCATGAGCCACTCATATGCTCCCTACAAGAGACCCACCTCAGGACAAAAGACCTACACAGACTGAAAGTAAAGGGCTGGAAACAAATTTTCCAAGCAAACACACAGAAAAAAATCCAGGGTAGTAATACTCATATCAGACAAAATAGACTTCAAAAAAAGGGCCAGAAAGAGAGACTCAGAAGGTCACGTCATAATACTCAAGGGAAGAATCCATCAAGAAGACATAAACATTGTAAATATACATGCACCCAACCTAGGAGCACCCAAATACATAAAGAAAATCTTAGAGGACTTCAGGAAAGATATTGACAGCAACACAATTATACTAGGGGATTTTAAAACCCCACTGTCAAAAATGGACAGATCTTCCAAACAAAATATCAACAAAGATATTGTGGCATTTAACAATGCCCTAGATGAAATGGACTTAACCAATATATAGAGAGGCCTTCATCCCAAAGAACCCAAATACACATTCTCTTCAAATGTACAGGGAACATTTTCAAAGGTAGACCACATAATAGGACACAAAACAAACCTCAACAAATACAAGAAAATTGAAATCATACCAAGCATTTTCTCCAACCACAAGGGACTGAAACCAGAAACCAACCTCAAGGGAAAAAAAAAAAAAAACGAAAACACTCAAAATCATGGAGATTGAATAGCATGCTATTAAACAATGAATAGGGCAAGAATGAAATTAGGGAAGAAATCGAAGTTTCTGGAAACAGATGAAAATGAACTCACAGTGACCCAAAACTTATGGGACACAGTGAAAGCAGTCCTGATAGGAAAATTCATAGTGATACAGACCTACCAAAAAAGATAGAAACATTTCAAATAAACAACCTAACCCTACACCTACAAGAACTTGAAGAACAACAACAAAGACAGCCCAGAGCAAGTAAAAGAAAGGAAATGAGATCAGAGCAGAATTAAATGACATAGAGACTAAAAGCACAACTCTAAGGATCAATGAATCCAGGAGCTGGTTCTTTGAAAAGATAAATAAAATTGACAAGCCTTTAAGCAGGCTCATCAAGAAAAAAAGAGAGAGGACCCAAACAAACACAGTCAGAAATGAAAGAGGAGAGATTACAACTGACACCACAGAAATATGAAGGATTGTAAGAAATTACTGTGAAGAACTGCATGCCAAGAAATTTGAAAACCTAGGTAAAATGGACAAATTTCTAGAAAAAATAATCTTCCAAAACTCAATGAAGAAGCAGAAAGCCTGAACAGACCAGTAACAGCAGATGACATTGAAGCAGTAATCAAAAAACTCCCCTCACACAAAAGCCCTGGACCAGATGGTTTCACAGGAGAATTCTATAAAGAATTTAGGGAAGAACTAACCTCTATCCTTCATAGACTATTCCAAAAAATCCAAAATGATGGAAGACTCCTAAACTCTTTTCATAAAGCCAATATCATCCTAAATCCAAAACCAGATAAAGACACAACAAAGAAAGAAAACTTCAGGCCAGTATCACTGATGAACATAGATGCTAAAATCCTCAACAAGATGTTGGCAAGCCCCATCCAACAATACATTAAAAAGATCATACACCATGACCAAATGAGATTCATCCCAGGGATGCAAGGTTGATTCAACATTCACAAATCAGTAAATTTAATACACCACATAAACAAAAGCAAAGACAAAAAAAAAACACATGATCATATCTGTAGATGCAGAAAAAGCATTTGATAAGGCACAGCACCCATTTATGACAAAAACACTCAGCAAAGTGGGAATAGAGGGATCATTCCTCAACATAATAAAGGCCATATATGAGAGACCTACAGCCAACATCATACTCAATGGGCAAAAACTAAAATCTGTTTCACTAAGATCAGGAACAAGACAAGGTTGTCCACTTTCACCACTTCTATTCAATATAGTATTCGAAGTTTTAGCCACAGTGATCAGACAAGAAAAGGAAATAAAAGGCATCTAAACTGGAAGGAGGAAACAAAACTGTCATTGCTTGTAGATGACATGATAGTGTACCTAGAAAATCCTGTAGACTCTACCACAAAACTGCTCGACCTAATAAATGAATTTGGCAAAACAGCAGGATACAAAGTCAATATCCAGAAATCAAAGGCATTTTTGTATGCCAACAATGAAATAGATGCAGAAATCAAGAAAAAAATCCCATTTGATATAGCAAAAAGAAAAATAAAATACCTAGAAATAAACCTAACCAAGGTGGTGAAAGACCTGTATTGAGAAAACTACACAACACTGAAGAAAGAAATCAAGGAAATGGAAACAAATGGAAACATACAAATGGAAACATATACCATGTTCATGGATAGGAAGAATTAACAGCATCAAAATGTCCATACTACCCAAAGCAATTTACAGACTCAGTGCAGTACCTATTAAAGTACCAATCTCATTTGAGGTACAATTTTGAGAAAGAAGAGCAAAGTAGGAGGGATCACAATATCTGATACCAAACTGTATTACAAGGCCACTGTAATCAAAACAGCCTGGTACTGGCATAAAAACAGGCACATGGACCAATGGAACAGAACAGAAAGCCCAGAAATAAACCCAAGTCTCTATGGTCAATTAATATTCGACAAAGGGGGCAGCAACATAAAATGGAGTAAAAATAGCCTCTTCAACAAGAGGAGAACTGGACAGCTACATGCAAAAAAAAAAATGAAACTTGAGCACCAACTTACGCCATACACAAAAATAAATTCAAGGTGAATAAAAGATTTAAACATAAGCTGTGACACCATTAAAGTCCTAGAGGAGAACATAGGCAGGAAAATCTCAGATATTTCACACAGTAACATTTTTACTGATATGTCCCCTAAAGCAAGGGATATAAAGGAAGGAATAAACAAATGGGATCTCATCAAAATAAAAAGCTTCTGCATGACTAAAGAAAACGGTATTAAAGTAAAAAGAGAGCCAAGTGTATGGGAAAACATATTTGCCAATGATACCTCAGACAAAGGTTTAATCTCCAAAATATATAAAGAACTTACACAACTCTGCTCTAAGAAGACAAGCAACCCAATTAAAAAATGGGCAAAGGACTTGAACAGACAGTTCTCCAAGGAGGACATACAGAGGATCCAGAGACACATGAAAAGATGCTCAATATCACTAGCTATCAGAGAGATGCAAATTAAAACCACAATGAGATACCACTCCACACCAGTCAGAATGGCCATCATAAACAAAGCAACAAAACAACACGTGTTGAAGAGGTTGTGGAGAAAAGGGGACCCTAGTGCAGTGTTGATGGGATTGCAGACTGGTACAACCACTATGGAAAGCAGTATGGAATTTTCTAAGAAAACTAAAAATGGATCTACATTTTTGACCCAGCAATTCCACTGCTAGGATTATATTCTAAGAACCCCAAAACACCAATCCAAAAGAACCCATGCATCCCAGTGTTCATAGCGGCAGAATTTACAATAGCCAAGTGCTGGAAGCAACCTAGGTGCCCATCAGTAAATGAATGGATCAAAAAACTATGGTATATTTACACAATGGAATTCTGTACAGCAGAAAGAGCGAAAGAGCTCCTACCCTTTGCAATAGCATGGATGGAATTAGAAAGTGTTATGCTAGGCAAAATAAGCCAGTCTATGAAAGACAAATAACATATGGTCTCACCTTTAACAGGAACCTGAACAACAAAACAAACAAACAAGCAAAATATAACCAAAGACACTGAAATAGAGAAGAGGCTGACAGTGTCCAGAGAGGAGAGGGAGTGAATTTTAGGGGAATTTCAGGGGAAAAGGGGGGAGGGGTTACAGGAACAAATATAAAGGACACATGGATAAAAACTATGGGGGAGTGGAAATGGGACAGAGGTGGGGAGGGATGGGTGTGTGGGATGGATGGGAGTAAAAGACAGAAAACTGTACTTGAACAACAATTAAAATAAAATTTTTTAAAAAAGAACCCACACATGGACTCACCTACTCAGACTCACTCCCTCTGAGCTCCCGTGCCAGAGGCTTGAGGGACTTGAGGGTCAGCGGTTGTGTGCAGGGGGAGACTGAGATGTCTGGCATCATGGTGAGTAGAGGCCATTGTCCCTTTCCTGAGCCCTACCCCCATAGAGCCAGCAGACTGGTGCTGTATCTAAGTTTCCATCAACCTGGCTAATGCTGTTTGACCTGCCTTGGAGATACCCAGACACGACACCCCATTGAACTTACAGATCCACTCAATTTGCTTTTCCATAGGTACAAACAAGCAGCAGCTGGCTTCCATGAGCCCCAGCCCTGGAACTAGCAGCTTAGATTCACAGCTTGGCTTTGCTCTAAAATCTCTAATCCTCGCATAAGTAGCAGCTATCTCAGGTTGCTTTATAATTCAAACAGGGTGCCCCAGGCAAAACACAAGTGGGAGCTAATCTTGGCCTCCTGTGAAACTCCATGGCCAGCACACCCAGTGGACAGCTACAGACCATGTCTGAGCACTACCACCTTGCTCCTGCACAGTTGATCCTCCACAAAGGGTGGAGGTTGGTAGTAAGTGGTCACATCCAATCCTTGCAGTTACTGGCCTGGGTAAATGCCTCCCATTGATCTGCCAATAGCCAGCAAGGCTCAATACAAGAGGAGAGTGTACTCAGCCTATATAAAGGGTGTACCTTGAGTACCCAGCTTTGGGGATGGGGGAGACTGTATCACTGGACTACACATGACACCTACTACATTAGGCCACACTGCCAAGACATGGAGTCAAAGAAACTCTACCTAATACATAGAAACAAACACAGGGAGGCTGCCAAAATGAGGAGATAAAGAAACATGGCCCAAATGAAAGGATAGGGCAAAACTCCAGAAAAAGATCTAAACGAAGTCGAGATAAGTAATCTATCAGATGCTAAGTTCAAAACACTGGTTATAAGGTTGCTCAAGAAACTTAGCGAGGACCTCAGCAGCATAAAAAAGATCAAGTCAGAAGTGAAGGATACACTAATTGAAATAAAGAACAATTTACAGGAAAACAATAGTAGAGTGGATGAAACAGAATCAAATTCATGATTTGGAACATAAGGAAGCAAAAAATAACCAATTAGAACAACAAGAAAAAAAAGAGAATCCCCAAAATAGTGTAAGCAGCCTGTGGGACAACCTTGACAATCCAACCAACATTCAGTTCATAGGGGTGCCAGATGGAGAAGAAAAAGAGCAAGAAATTGGAAATTTATTTGAAAAAATAGTGAAAGAAAACTTCCCTGATTTGGTGAAGGAAATAGACATGCAAGTCCAGGACGCACAGAGAGTCCCAAACAAGATGAATGCAAAGAGGCACACTCTGAGACACATGGTAATTAAAATGCCAAAGGTTAAAGATAAAGAAATGGGAGGGGCAGTGTAGGAGAATGAGTGAGAGGTGAGGGGATTAAGAAGTACAAATAGATAGTTACAGAATAACCATGGGGATGTAAAGTACAATATAGGAAATGGAGTAGCTAAAGAATTTACATGATGATCCTTGGGCATCAGCAATGGTGGGGGTATTGCCTGAGGGAGTTACTGGGTGCAGGGGAGCAAAGGGGGAAAAATCGGGACAACTGTAATAGCATAATCAATAAAATATAATAAAAAGGAGAATAGAACTTAAATGTTCTCACCAAATGATATGCAAGGTGATGGATTTGTTAATTTACTAGATGAAGAAAGTCTTTTCATTATATATGTATATCAAAGCACTATATCAAGTATCTTCTAATTTTCTGTCAACTATAGAAAGAGCTAAATTTTTTAAAATGAGCAGTTATTTGTGTAGGATTAGGAGTCAAAACACTATGGTTTCAAATTCGTGTCCATAAATAAAGTTTTATTGGAACACAGAAAAAATAACATATTCAAAGTAGATTTCTATTTATAGCAGCTGATCTACAGTTTCATGTTTATGTCATAAAAGTGATAATTTGAGAGTAATGATTTCATGAAATTTCACTGTTTATTAATAATAATGTTATGATTGATTTAGCATAATACAATGTGCCATATACACTACTGAGAACTTTACAACAGACCCCCCCACCCTCAATGGTGAGAATCTTTTCCTCTTTAGCAGATAAGAAAAATTGAAGTTCAAAATGTAAGTCACTTAATTAAAAGTCACACAGCTAGTGGGCAATGGTAGCTAGAACTGGAACCCAAGCTTGGATGGAGCCAAAGCACACATTCCACAGTGATAGTCCATTTTTAAAAGGGGATTAGTTAAGTGCAAAAATTAAATGTGATTTAATGTTTGTCTAATAATATTTTTATTGTGTCCTTTTTCTGGATAAATACCTTAGGTGAAATATTTAATTTTGGTCTAACAGTCATTTTTTTCTTAATGTTTGAAAACATTATTACACTGCATTTTGGCTTTTAGTGGTATTCCAAGAGATCTGCTTTTAATCTAAACATCATTTTAAATAAATTTCCCAGGTATTTCTGCTTTAGGTGGTCCATGGACCACACTAAGAGAAACTGATTCTGGAGGTAAAAGAGATGCTCAGAGCTTCCATAGAATCTTCCTTCCCAACAACTCCAGGCTCTTTAGGGGAGACCCTTGGCTGCATCCAGGAGGAGAGTTGAGGTCATCCCCACTGAAGAAGCAGAGCAGAGGAAATCTGTGGGGGTCAAATAACCTGTCAATTAGCATACAGCCAGAGCTGGAAGCCCAATCTTTTTTAACTTGTTCTCAAACTGAGCTTCTAAAACTTAACTGTGCACATGAATCAGTTAGAGATCACTGGAATGTAGATTCGGGTATTGGACAGGTCTCCGGTGGAAATGGAAATTCTGCAACCCTAACAAGCTCCTAAGTGATGGCAGTGCTGTTGGTCCTCAATCCACCCTTTGACTGGGAAGCTGTTAGAAGAAGCTGGTTTTCTCCCTTGAAACATGCTTGAAGGTTAAGAGTTCAGCACTACAGGTCCCACAAAGTTCCATTTTACTACAGTAGGGATCACTATAATTCTTAACTCAGGTGCACATTAAAATGATCCTCTTTTCCTCCATGCTATCAGTATTTTCCAGAGAACAAACCAAGTAAGATGTGTTCTACTTAGATTTTCACAGTTTAATATAGTGTGTAAGAGCCTGGGCTTGGAGTCACACACATCGATGCTGCTCTCTCAGAATCACCAGTCACAAAATGTGTGTGCTTGGACAAGTGGTTCAGACTCTCTACATCACCTTTCCCCAACCTTAAAATAATACTAGTGATGCCTCATGGTGTTGTGAAGGTATAGATGCTGTGAGGTGCAGAGCACAGCACCTGGTAAATGGTAAGTACCATGTAAATGTCAGTTATCTGAACTCTTAGCATCTTGTCATGTTGTGTGACCCTTATTCTAGTATTTCTAGAATTACTAGATTCCATGCCCTTCAGGATTTTGGGGGTTTCAGTCCTTTCCTCTTCTTATTCCCTCAAAGAGTTGTTAGGATTAAATGGATTAACATGCTTCAAAGACTTGGATAGTGCCTGTCACATAACTAGTATCCAAGATGGCTTACCTTTTATTTTTAGCACTTACTACAATTATAATTAAATCACTTTTGAGGGATTTTTAAATGGACTCTTCCCCTCCTAGACTGCAAATCTTACAAAAGCAGGGACTGTATCTGTTTCAGTCACCTGTATGTGCCAAATCTTTACACTGGGTCTAGGATACTTGCTGCTCAATAATACAGCAGGAAATATAAAGGAATGAACGGATGAACAAATCAATGACTGATTGAATGAGAATACATTCTTGCCTTCCAGAAGAGATCCTTAGGGGGGAAAATATGTTTGACAAGCACTCAGAGAGTAGAGTCAGTGGGAGAGGGAGGGAAAAAAGTATATGGGGGAACTAAAAGGTCCGGGGGATGTTTAGAGGAGGTGTCTTCCAAATTTTTCAGAGGATGAGGAGTTTATAAATATCAGTTAGAGTGAAGTGGTGAGCCAAGTCTGAGAGGACTGTCAGTTGATAATGGCCTTGGAAAATATGTAAGCTAACCATGTTTTCTGAACATTTGTATCATGAAATGCTTTGAGGTAAACAAAATATGAAAAATGAGAAACCTTTGAATTTCCCACACCAGAGCTAATGAGGGAACCAGGGCAAGTGGCAAGAGGCTTCCTCTGACCTTCAGTCCTCAGGAAGAAAGGATCAGGATTTGTCAATTACTGTGAGGAGCTTCTAGGATCACGTGGAGAGATGAGAGGGTTAAGGTGATGGTTTTACAATGTGACGGGCCAAGGTTAGAGGCCATGTCAATCCTCCAGCATAAGTAATAGTCTATATGTCTGGACAGATGGGGGAGAAAGGGTTCCAAGGAGTAGAAAGCAAAATTGAGGGGCATTCCTAAGAGCTGATCATAGGGAATTGCTTTACCCATATTGCAATTTTCATTATAGTTGCTCTTCTGTGATGCTATTCTGTCTCTGAAATTTATAACATCGACTTCAATCTCCCCTTGAGATGTAATTACCCATCAAAGCATTTCCAGACTACTTTAGACCTATCCCATAATGACAGTCATTTTCCTGGTAGACAAGGAAATGTTTCCCCTGACCATATGCACTCATGAGGGTATGGAATAAAATCTAATAGCAGAATGGATTTTGACTCCAGAGGGAAGGAAATAATTATACTGTTGTCTAGGCTGGCATGGCCTATGAAGGGTTTTCCCAAATTGTCTGTGACATATGTTAGCAATCCTCTGTAACTCTGGTATGGGCACTCACTGTTTCCATTTTACGGATGAAAAGACTGAGACCCAGAGAAGACGAATTGTTTAAGGCCATGTATACTTGTAAACAGCAGAGCCAGGATCTGGACCTATTTCCCCTCATTCCAATTCAGTTTTCCAAAATAATGTGGACAGAAGATAGTTTTCTTAATGGACATTCTGACAGAGCAATATGCTTGGAAGGCCTTTTATGTTGGCAAATTCACAAAGGTTTTAATAATTACAGAGACCTTTTCAGAGATCACCAGATGAAAGGAGGAATGGGGACTGGTAGGAGGGGGGCAAAAAGGAGGAAAATGGGGAAATCTGTAATAGTGTTAACAATAGAAATTAACGAAAAAAGTAACAGCTCACCAGATGATTAAGGATTGGTACAGTGGGAAAGCTCTGTATCTATCCAGAGGTACGTGTATGAGCACCATTCAAACCACCATCTGTCTTTGAAGCATTCTCTGTGTCTACCCCTCTTCTAAGATCCATCAAGAAGCCCTATGCCTCTGTGGCCTCTGTGTGCATCTAATTAAAAATCTGGGACTTCTCTCAGGTGCCTACACATCTGGTATAACCCAGAGCATGTATATTTCTGGTATGTGCAGACACATAAGTCATCCTTCCTCCATTTGAAATAATTCCTCAGATCACTAGGTGAGAAGAATTTTGAGCCCTGCTTTTCTCTTCTTTCTGTACTGAATTCACTGTAAGGACTTGGGAAATTCAACCCAACTCTAAGGGCTTCAATTTTCTGACTTACAGAAATTAAGTTTTAATGTTTTATAGTCACCAGCAAGAGGTCAGATTGTTTGAGGGTGTCATCGGTTTCCAGCTGAGATGCTGATTCATACAGTAGGTTCATCTGACTTCAAACCTGTGCTCTATCCACTCTAGTAGATTCATCTCTAGGGCTTCCTGTGGCTTTTGTAATGCACCACTCTATGTTCCCTGAACTATTGAGGACATTCTAAAAGTGTAAGTGGACTGGAACTCACCTCCATGAATAATGCACACTGGATATAAAAAACTAAGAGGAAGACACAAGAAGACTTCCTGGGAGCCCTGTTTTTCTGTGAAAAATATTTGAAGTCTAGCTGAGTATTTTCATATACTTGGCAGGTCCTCAAATAAAAGTGTAAGTGGACTGTCCAGAACCATCCAGCTAATAAATACTGAGTAAGGAGGCCTAGTCAGAGGACCTCCTATGCTCTGGCCTCCATCCACTGCTATGCTCCCTTTCTTTCCAAAGCAGCCTCAAGAGAAAAGGTATGCTTTAAACATACTTACCTTTTTTCTTCATTAAATATTATAATTTTGTATAAAAACACTGCATATTTTAATCAGAACATATGAGTGTGAATCCAGGTTCTATTCATTTTAATTTCAAAACTTTGGGCAAATAACCATTCTAAATGTCCATTTACTCATCTGTCAAAAGGTTATAATAGTTTAGCCCTGGCTGGTGTGGCTCAGTGCATAGAGCACCAGCCTGCAAAGCAAAGGATCGCCAGTTCAATTCTCAGTCTACAGTACATGCCTGAGTTGCAGGCCAGGCAGTTCTCCAGTAAGGGGGTGCATGAGAGGCAACCACACATCGATGTTTCTCTCCTCTTTCTCCTTCCCTTCCCCTCTCTAAAAATAAATAAATAAAATATTTTAGGTCCCTGTTAAAGGTGAGATCACATGCTATTTGTCTTTCACCACCTGGCTTATTTTGCTTAGCATAATGCTTTTCAGTTCCATCCATGCTGTCACAAAGGTTAGGAGCTCCTTCTTTCTTTTTGCTGCATGGAATTCCACTGTGTAAATGTATCACAGTTTTTTGATCCATTCATTCACTGTTGGGCACCTAGGTTGCTTCCAACACTTGGCTATTGTAAATTTTTCAGGAACCTAATCAACAAAATGAACAAGCAAGCACTGAAGACACTGACATTGAGAACAGTCTGACAGTGACCAGAAGTGAGAGGGGAGGAAATTTCAGGGGAAAAGGGTGAAGGGTTTACAGGAACAAGTATAAAGGACACATGGACAATAACAAGGGGGGGTGGAAACAGGGGAGGGAGGTGGGGAGCGCTGGGGTGTTGGGCTGGGGTAGGGGGAAAAGGTAGAAAACTGTACTTGAACAACAATAAAAAGATAAAATAAAATAAAATAAAATAAAATAAAATAAAATAAAATAAAATAAATATTTTCAAAAAGGTTATAATAGTTTAGTATTATTTCATTCATTGATTGCTGGAATCAAATAAGACACTGGAAGCCAAGTAAATGTGGTAAAATATTATACAGAAGTAAGGACTAATAATACTAAAAAAGACTTGCACTTGCAGAAACTTAAAAATTCTGGAGTAAATCATTAAGTGGAGTATCTGAAAGTAAGAAAACTAGAAATATGATGGGAAAATTTGCTCAAAGCTGATAGTATTACTAAATTTCTCACCGTAGTTCTATTCTAGGAGTTATTTGATAGTGTCAGGAGAGAATTTTGATTGTCACAACTTGGGGGGAGGTTGCTACTGACATCTAGTGGGTAGAGGCCAGGGATGCTGCTAAACACATTAGAATGCATAAAATAATCCCCTACATAAATGAATTAATCTGGGCCAAAATTGTAATAGTGTCAAGGTTGAAAAATCCTGGCTTATTATAAGTTCCATTATTTCAGAAGCTAGTATATCTTATGTATCCCTGTCCTAGCATCTAGCACTGTACCTGGATTAAAGTGGATACCCAATATATACATGTGTTGAATAAAAGGACAAGTAAATGAACACCCACAGAGACCCAGATAATGCCAGTTAGATCTAATTTGGATTGCCAGTGAAAATCTTAGGTCCTCTAGGTTTATTCTGCTATCTTCTTTTCTGTCCTGTTGAAGTATCTTCCCTTTCTTTCCTCATCCAACATCCAGCAAGAACAAGACCAGACTTTTAAATCTGAGAATGCTTGGGAGCAATAAATAATGCTTATAAGACACAAGCACTGCAAGACCTCTTCCAGCCCCTCTTCAAACCACTCCATTTTACCCAGACAGTAATCACAGTAAATAAATGGCTTCACTCCTGTTTCTTCACTGAGCATGAATGGGTAGGACCAAAAGCACATATTTTCTGCAAATGTCTTACTAGAGCAGTTCAATTATGGTTTTAAGAAGACACATCCTGGGCCATGAAATAGAAACTAGGTTTAGGTGAGGAAATGGAAAATGAAGGCATTTAGTTCTGGGAATGGAAATAATATTTGTTCATCACTGTATTTCCCATACCTAGCATAGTGCCTGGCACATGGTAAGCATCCTTAAATAGTTGATGAATAAAAGGATAGCCTGGTGAAGTCAAATGCTCTAACCCTTTTCTCAAATGTAGCCCCAATAAAAGCTTTTTTTTTTTTTTTTTGTCTCAACCATTCAATTTCATAGGAAAATGCCAGAAGTCTTATACATATACGTTTTCTTCCCTTTTGGAGATCCAAAGCCAGGTAAAGATATATGGTTTCATTGTTGAGAGATGGATATAAATGTGATGAATTACAAGCTCCTCATAGTAATAATTCATATTGAATACAAACACTCTTAAAGCCACATTTTACCAGAAATAAAATAAGTCTCTAAAATACTTGTCACTTTTTTGCCCAGGAGTCTCCACTGAAACGATGTGTGGTAATTTGGGTGGAATCAAAAATTCCATAAACAGGACTAAAGAAGTCTCATGGGGACTATCAATAGAAGCCTTTTATGCTCAATAACTCATCAGTCCCCCAAAGGACCATAATGACATGACTGTACATGTATATTGGCCGTGGCAAAGTCCTACAGTAAAATAATTGCCCTGTGTTGGGAATAAGCTTTCCAGAAACTGTAGTGGAATGTGTTTGAATTTGCCCCAGAACAATTTTCCGTTAGTATTTTCAGTTAGCATCTGTGTTAAAAAATGATCAGTGTAAAATATATTAATTATGCAGATCCATTAGTCTGCAGAGAGACTGGGGTGTTCCTATTTTCAACTCATCCCTAATCTTTAAACATTTAAAGACACATGAATGACTAACAGCCTCTTCTAGAGGACCCTGTGCCCATTCCAGGCTGAAATCCTCCCATGTTCCATTTTCTTATACAAGCATGGACTAGGACCACCAGCTCTATTTGTACACCAGCTGAGAATGTTTGATAAATTCAAGACTTGTCCAACACTAATTAGTGCTTAACACCAGCTGCTTTCTCCATACTTAATGGTCCATTTTTCTGCTCTAAATGATTAACATGTTTAAGTACACACCTCCACAAAGAAAAGGCAGAAGGAAACACAGGTAAGATGAAGTACAATCTTTACTGCTATTTATTTTGGATTTGGTCACATCTCAAGAAAGCTCTATTTTGTAGATGGAGACTGAAATATGGTGCTTTTTATAAAATTGTCTCTGACTTTAGTTTTATGGGATAGCCTACATTTGATGAGCACTGTGGCTGAACAAAACATATTTCATTAAAGTAAAAGTGCTTCCTTTATGACTCAATATTTCCATCATAAAAGTTGATGGAAAAAGCAGATTGATTTAAATTCCTTGATTATGGCTGGCTCTAATATCACACTTTCTGATTAAACCACCAAATTATTTTTTAGAACAAGAAAAACAGGTAATAGAGAATCAATGTTATCAACCTTGCTTCTGACAAACATGACTACCATTTGGAAACATTTTATTGTGTACTGCACTTTGAACTCTTTTTAATTAACAGAATGTCTATGCCGGGGGTAGCTCAAAAGCTATTGCTTATTGGACAGAAAGAACACACCAAGAAATCAATATTGTGTCAACAAACACTTCAAAACTTGCCTCTTAGTGCTCCCAATTTGTGGTGGACTGTTTTTTTCTTTTTCTTGTTGTTGATGGTGTTCTTTTAATTCCTTCTGGTGTTCAGTGAAATATAGCAAGGGTGTCCTGAGCTAGGCTCTATCAACTTGCAACATTTTCATCACTCATAATCCTTTCTCTCTCTCTGGAGGGAAGAAACAGCAGCATTTCACAGACTCACCTCACCTCGACTGGCGTGGCGTGCTCTGCCTCTCATCTGAAAACTGCTAGTTGAGGGGAAATTTTAAACACATTGACTCCATGTCAGTTGCATTTTCCTCCTATAACACTCATCTGAATTTTATTCATTTAAATGGATTTCAAATGGGGAGCTTGGTGCTCAGGTGCAAAAGAATGCATTTAGGAACTCTGAATTTCTACTTTGTCATGATTCTCAGCATGTTTATTGGCAGCTGTGTTCATTTTTTAATTACCCAGGTGGTATAGGTGCTTTATAACTATTCTACCTGAAGTGCCACCTCAGCCCTTTCCAGCTAGTCAAAGAGTGAAAGAAAATCAGGCCGGGGGAGTAAAAGAAAGGTGAGAATTCAACAAAATTCTCTATAAATCAGTTCAGTTGCAACTACTTTTTAATTTTCATCAGTGGCAAACCAGATACCGTGAGATATTGATATTTCTAAGTTATTGTCACCTCTTTATTTTTTACTCTGTGTTCAAAACATTGAAAGTTAAGGGGATGGGTTTCTTTTGATCAATTTAAAAAACTACCTTAATTTAGCTGCTTGTTCATGTATCGCTCCCCAGGCTGGCGCCTTTTGGTCATATCCACATATTTGTAGCTGCACAAGTTGAGTGGAAATAAAACACGTTCTCCAGTTTCAAACCATAATTAGCTTGTTGTCACAAAAGCACAGTCTGAGAAGGAGGTTATGAAGAGTCAGAAGGGAGAAAAAGTAACAAATATCTGGTATGTTACTGTAAGGCCCTAATATTGTTCCAGTCTAGGAGTTGGTTGTGGATTGTCCTGATGAAGGGACACCCTGATAGAGGGCAGAGATGAAAAGCATGACTGTGGAAGGAGCCTGCCTGGTTGAGTTCCACCGTCATCACTATGTTGCTTCAAGTGTGCTACATACTTGCCCTAGACCTCTATTGTCTCACCTGTGAACTGAGAGGTAACCTATCTCCCTCATGGAATGGTTGTGAAGATGAAAGAAAATAAACCATGTGAAATGTTTAGCACACTGCCAGGCATATAGTAGGTACTTAATGAACACCGCTATTGCCGTCTTCATTTTGCCGAAAATAATAAATGATCTCATTGTGAGATGAAAATTCCCTTTATTTTTTCCCCTAACTTGGCACGGAATTTTATTCCTTGGAATAGATTACAAGAGTTTTTTTGGCTATGACATTCTGGACTTTCCCAAAGTAATGCTTGTAAAGACTGTTGTGCGCACTAACTCTAAGTCAAACTAAGAGTCTTGACGTTTTTAAGATAAAAATGTCCAATTATCCTTCCCATGGATCTGAAAATATTTGGAGCTAACACTTTTGTAAACTGGCATCCTGGAGGAAAAGACAATGCTTTCACCCCAGTAGAAGGTCATTCTCCTTGCATCTTCATTAATTTATGTTACTGAACAGCCTCAGATGACCATAAACTCTCTAATGACCCTGAACGTAACCTGCTACAACCGCCGTGAAAGGAGAATGATGACAAAAACATTAAGGGATGTGGGGGATCAAGAGGGATGTTTAGTGCTGTTAAGTTCACTCTGCAATAATTGCCAACAACCAAATGATAAGTTTTATTTGTTTTTTCAACAAACTATCTGCTAAAGAACTGTTGTTCCAGAGAGGGTTTATGGCATCTAAGGCTATTATTAGGAATATGCTTATTGTGACCAGAATGTTGCAACATTACTAAGTGCATGTGGATTTGGGGCATTTGTCTACTTTTGAGGCTGAATTAGATTAATCAAAATTCAAAATTCTGTTTGTCAGAATGAATAGTTTCATTCCGGTGTGCAAAGAATGTGTGAAGGGTGGGATGCCTGGAAGGAAGCAGACCTGAGGACTGATTGGAGCATTCCTGATGCTCATTACTATCCCCAGGAGCTGCCCTTAGACTACTTCAGGGTCTCAAAATTTGCTCTTCTGAAAAACATGCTATGCCTGAGAGGTCTAGGCAAGTGTGATATTCCCAACTTCACTTTCAAAATCTCTGAAAAATATATAGTCAGGCCTCCTCTTGTTTCTCTTTCAACAAAGCCTTTAACTCTCATTAAAAATAAATATATGATATATAGTCTCTAGTTCATTTCACCATGAAAAAGACTATGCAGATTTGCTTTCAGTGTAACAAAAAAAGAAGAGATTAAAGCACTAGTTTGTTTCCATTAGAGACATTGATTATCTTATCATCTCTTTCTAGGATAATTATATTAAAAGACTTTTTTTTTCCCAGCCTTCTGAATTAACAACAAAGAACTCAGACCCTCTGATACTCTCTAGGAAAAAAGAAAAAGAGGCAGTTAACAAGGTAGTGCATTTGAAAGCCATTACTAGCAGTGGTGACAAGATAGTCATTTTGCACTATTTTGAATTTAATAACAACAACTTTTAACCAGCTTCCGATACAGAAACACAAGAGCCAGGGCTGGGCATCTGACAGATGGTGGCACAAATGCAAAGAAAGACAGAAGAGAAGTGGCAGCCACCTGTCATTACATCTTTTCATGGAAAGCTAGAGATTGACTTTAATGATCTGACTACTGTACATAAATTCAGTTCTTTTAAGGTGCATGCACCCAATCTTAGGGAAGACTCATCTCACTCATTCTATCTCGGGATAAGACCTTATGAAATTAGCACAACCCCATTGGCATAGTAAAAAATATTTGGTAGCTGCTTACAAAGTTTAAGAAATTCAAGAAATTCTTGCTCTGACACTGACAAAGAAACTTTAATTAAAATGGCAAGCAGGTTGTAGCTCAATGAATATACTTAGGGCATTAAACTCTCCAAAGGGAGGTGAGATAGAATGACATTACATTTTTATAAAACCAAATGTAAGTTTGCTTAGTTTCCTTACTATGTTAAAAGAAAACTGTCACATTCCTCGACAACTAAGGTAAGCATCACACTATCACAGCACAACCTCTTCAGTTTAAACATAGGAACAAAGGAAGGCAAATAAAAAAGATGTTATCACCAAAGATTCAGAAATGATATTGGAAAGAAAAGTGACTATAGAGCTGAAATGTATCTATGAGACACTCACATGCACACACACAGCCAGATGTAAATCAAGAGATAAGAACTTACCGGAGCAAATATCACCATACACATTTACAAAAGAATTGATAATCCAACTTCCCTTTCCTGAAAGAAAATAGAGGTTGTCTCATACTAAAAATAAAGCTTCTCTGTCCACAGCACCAGCCACTTGTCCCTCTTTTTTATGAAGCAAAGGAAAGGAACAGGAAAATCAATGAGGTGGGCAAGTGAGATGTTATACCAATCAGGTAGCAGCTTCTGCCTTATTTGCAGAGAGATGGCAAAACAGTCATATTATTAGACAGTGACAACCCACAGCCGAAGTACAGCAACCTGATACCTCCCTCTGGAAAAGGCTGCCTGCTTGGCGGGGAGGTGGTTCCCGTCCTGGAGAGCGCCCACCCTGAGCTCTCTGCTCACCACTGGGGCTGCTTTGCGCAGCAGCTGCATCATGAAGAGAGCCTCATCTCCCCTGATATTCCGTAAGCCCCTTCCTCCCTCAAAGATGGAGCTTAAAAACAAACTGGAAAAGAAAAAGCAGCCAGGGTTCTGTGTGTTGGATGTGCGGGTGGGAAGTGGTGGTTTTATAAAATTCTTAAGAATAGATTTACATAGATTGGGTAAATGTTTACATGTTTGTTAAAAAAAATTGCCCTTGTTTTTTACAGCAGTGCCTTGTTGCTAAACCTGATCTCCCACTGCTCTGGGAAATTTGTACACCACCCATACATAATCCTAATCCTTAGGGTGAAAGTAAGGGAAGATGGGCTTTGGGGGCTCAGGCAACTGTAGAAGAAATAAGTTGCAACTTGATTACTTATTCCTTGCAGGAGTGCTACTTAAAGACTTCTCCTTCAAAATCTTAAAATTGAAAGGTTTCAGAGGTGTAATGTGACCTGGGTCTGGTCACATACACTGGGGCCTCCTCAGGAAGGAGCTGAGTTGACTCATTTAGGATATTGAAATCCTGGCATCCTGAGGCAACCTGTGTTTGAGGGATTGACACTGAATCATGGAGAGGCTGCCTGTGGGCTACATGCTCCTCACACTGGCTTCCGGAGGGCAAGTTCTCAGCACCGTATATCATGGCAAAAGTGAAAGACACCTGTATGCCTCTCTCCCCAGGTTCCCCACTTCAAAACCTCACTGATCAAGCAATAGTGTTAGGTTGACTCAGGTGTATCTGCTTTGTCTTCTGGGCAGCTGGTGATGGCCTAGCTGAAAGCTTGCCTTGGCTAGCCAGGTTTTTTTTATTTGTGGTTATTAGTTCAGAATTGGCCTTGAGTCTGTTTTGGGGTCCCTCTCTCTGTCTCTAACATACACACACATGCACTACCACCACCACACAAATCATTATTATCACCATCATCCCCTTACTCCCTTTCTTCCTGCTCCATATACACAGCAACAACTCAGTGGAACTGAAGGGTGGGAATGAATCAGACAACCTGGGATTGAACCTGGCTCTTCATGTACTAGACATGTGGCTTTGAAAGTCCCTTAAGATCTCTGAGCCTTAGTTTGTCCTCTGTAAACTGGGCATACTTAACATCTCATAGAGCTGCTGGTGGAGGGATGTGGGGAACAAAAGAGAGATGACTAAGGTAGTGCTTCCAAAGCCACACTACACACTTGCAACCTGGAATTCCTCCTCAGCTGCCTTCCTCCTCCTCCTCCTGTGATTTGCTTGTTCCTCACACATAATCTTTCAGGGTCCTTATGAAAGCTTGAAACCTTTTATACCTTGTGGCCCCTTTGAAATTCTGATGGGAACTTTATTTCCCCCTCCCCTTACCCTCACCTGCCAATTGAAATATCACTGCATTTCAAGGGGAAAAGTTAATCAAGGGAGTAAATTAGGCTTGTGAACAAACAGTTAAGCTGGAAAAAGGGGCTTAGAACCACCAGGCATTTTGTTAACACTCAGTAAGCATTTGTTGAATAAACGAACAAAGGACTAATAAAAGGAATAGTGTTCCTGTGCAGAGGCCACAGCTCTTGCTCAGTGGCTGATAAGGAGCAGGGTTAGAACACAGTTAAAGAGGTCATGTCCCAGCCACGCACCCATAGAGGGGAACCATATTAATAGTTTCTACAGGGTGGAGAGTGAGTCATGCTCATCAGTCTTGAATATTAAGAGCCCCATTTCAAGTAAAAAAAAAAAAAAGTTTTGTCTTCCACATAATA
Organism: Anoura caudifer; assembly: GCA_004027475.1. NCBI lineage: Eukaryota > Metazoa > Chordata > Mammalia > Chiroptera > Phyllostomidae > Anoura > Anoura caudifer. Next base: position 8,216 of record PVKU01008738.1, on the reverse strand, counting down.
ATAGTGAACATTCCTTGAATATGTGCTCTGTGCTAGGTACTATTCTAAATGTTTTGTTTGTGTGTGTGTGTGTATAAGTGAATTATATTATGTGGGCTTCACAAAACTAGAAATAGTTGCTATTTTTACTCCAGTTTACTGAGGAGGGAACCAAGGCCCAAAGGGTGAAGTAACTTATCCAAAAATACATAGTCCATAATTGGTAAAGCCCAGGCTTGAACTTAGCTGGACGTCAGGCTCCACACTATTGCCCACTCCACTCTAAATGTCACATAATGCTACCTACACTTTTATTTATCCAGCCTCCAGGGTACAAGTAATCCACCAATGGATACACAGCCCTGTAATAACTCAACACCTCTTCCCACTGCACAGATACACAGAGAGACTGGGAACCCTTGGCGGGGTAGACTGATGGTTTACCAGACTTGCAAGGCCCATTCTCAGGCTCTGCTGCATTCTTTGTGGACCTGGGCACCTTATTTAACACCCTGGAAGATAGAGAGTGTAAGGTTCAGTCTTGGGATTGCTAGCAGTCTGCTCAGTAACCCTGAGTGTGTCCCTTAATTTGTCCATGTCTCAGTTTTTCTTTAGGAGATCTTTCTGTGTGGCATGGGCCCAGCAACCACTCAGAGATGCACAGCTCCCATGTCCACGGATAGGTTCTCCCATGGAGAATCAGGCCTGCAATGTACCTAGGCTGCTTTAAGACTTGCTTTTGCTAAAACTCCTTCACCCCAATTTGAAGCAGGAAACTTTTACTGCAAAGTAACTTCCTAAAATCCATGCTAAACCTTCCAAGGACAAGTGTGTAACCGATTTAACCACTTTTCCCTTTTCATTTGCAAATATCCTTCCTCTGTGATGGGATTAGCGGCATCTGCTCCTTTGTTTTCTGTAAAAGGTAACCACCTAAAGCCAAACTGTGCATAGTAAATGAGGACCATCAGGTAATGTGCTGAAAAAAAAGAAAGTCTTGTCATGGCGGAGGCTGGGGTTTTTTCTCCCCTTGAGAGAAAAACCATGCCATCCCTTTTCCTCCACAATACTCAGTAGTCTGTGTGAATTTCTCGTATCTCATCCACAATGTGGCAGACCTGACTTGTGGGGTCCCCATGAGCCAGGGTCCACATCATTTTTCCCATGTTTATTTATTTTTAATATATTTTATTGATTATGCTATTACAGTTGTCCCATTCCCCCCCTCTTTATTCCCCTCCAACCTGCACACCCCCTCCCACCCACATTCTCCCACTTTCGTTCATGTCCCTGGGTCATACATATTAGTTCTTTGGCTTCCACATTTCCTATACTAGTCTTAACCTCCACCTGTCTATTTTCTACCTACCAATTATGCTTCTTATTCTCTTTACCCTTTCCCCCTCTCTCCCCCTCCCACTCCTCCACTGATAACCCTCCAAGTGATCTCCATTTATGTGATTCTGATCCTATTCTATTGTTTGCTTAGTTTGTTTTTGTTTTTGTTATTTTTAGGTTCAGTTGTTAACAGCTGTTTGTTGTCATTTTACTGTTCATAGTTTTTGATCTCCTTTTTCTTAGATAAGTCCCTTTAACATTTCATATAATAAGGGCTGGGTGATGATGAACTCCTTTAACTTGACCTTATCTGGGAAGCACTTTATCTGCCTTTCCATTCTAAAAGATAGCTTTGCTCGATAATCTTAGATATAGGTCCTTGCCTTTCATGACTTGGAATACTTCTTTCCAGCCTCTTCTTGCCAGTAAGGTTTCTTTTGAGAAATCAGCTGAGAGTCTAATGGGAACTTCTTTGTAGGTAACTCTTTCCTTTTCTATTGCTGCTTTTAAGATTCTTTCCTGATCTTTAATCTTGGGTAATGTAATTATGATGTGCCTTGGTGTGTGCTTACTTGAGTCCAACTTCTTTGGGACTCTCTGGGCTTCCTGGACTTCCTGGAAGTCTATTTCCTTTGTCAGATTGGGGAAGTTCTCCTTCATTATCTTTTCAAATAAGTTTTCAATTTCTTGCTCTTCCTCTTCTCCTTCTGGCACCCCTAAGATTCGAATGTTGGAACATTTAAAGTTGTTCTGGAGGTTTCTAAGCCTCTCCTTATTTTTTTTTTGAATTCTTGTTTCTTCATTCTGTTCCAGTTGAATGTTCATTTGTTCCTTCTACTTCAAACCATTGATTTAAGTCCTGGTTTCCTTCCCCTCACTGTTGGTTTCCTGTACATTTTCCTTTATTTCACTTTTCATAGCCTTCACTTTTTCCTCTATTTTTTGACCATACTCAAAGATTTCTGTGAGCATCCTGATTTGAAATGTGCATCTGGTAGGTTGGTTATCTCTTCATCACTTAGTTGTATTTTTGGGGGAAATTTGATCTGCTCTTTCATTTTGACCTTTTTTTTCTTTTTTCTTGTCTTCACATCTGTTACACAGTAAGGGGCAGAGCCTTAGGTGTTCACCAGGGCAGGGCAATACATGTTGCTGATGCTGTATGTGGGGGAGGGGTCCAAGAGGGAACAATGCAGCTTGTTCAGCTCTGTGCCAGTTTCAGTCACATCCTTGCTATCCACAATCAAATTGAGCCCTTGAGATGCTGATTCCCAAGTGGGTGGGTTTGTGTGCATTCTAGGACCCTATGGGTTTCTCCAATGAACTCTCCTGTGACGCTGGGACACTGCTTCTCCCACTGCCTCAACCTATAAAAGTTTCTTCAGTCAGAGGTTTTGAGGCTTTATTTCCTCACACTGGAACTCTGAGTTGCTCAGAGTTCCAGTGTGAGAACTCAGTCTATCTCACTCCCCAGTTGTTCTTCCTGGTTTATCTGCATGCAAATGTGGGACCGCCTTGTCCGCCAGTGGCTGCCTTGCCACAAGTCCTCTCTGTCCAGCTGCCCATCTCTGCCCCTCCTACCAGTCTGGATGAATGTTTCTTTTTAACTCCTTGTTTTTCAGACTTCCAAACAGTTTGATTTTCTGACAGTTCTGTTTTTTTGTTTGTTTGTTTGTTTGTTTTTGCTTTTAGATTTGTTGTTGTCCTTCTTTTGGTTGTGTGAGGATGAACAGTGTGTCTACTTATGCTTCCATCTTGGTTAGAAGTCCCAGTTTTTCCCATGTTTAAATTGAAGGGTTTTCACTGAATGATCTCTGAAGGGTATTTTGGGTCAACTTGTATTAAATAAGGTTCTATGACTAATGCAATTCTATTCTGCTGGTTGGGTTAGATTTTCCTGTCTCACATTTTGTTCAAGAGAAAGCGTTAGCATGCTCTACGTCTTTCCTGCTACCACCTTACCACAATTATGTCCCACCTGGACACTGCAATTGACCTCAATAAGTCTCCCTGCATTTATTTTTATCCCTAGAAATCATTCTCCATATATTATCCAAATTGAGTTGGTTAACGTATAAATTAGACAATATCACTCATCTAAGAAATACATTCCAATAGTTGTCCAGTAGCTTTAAAGTAAAATTCAAACTCTTAACCATGCCTTCAAAGCCTTATATGATGTGACTGCATCTACCTTTTTGTTTTCATCTGATTTCAACCCTCTGCCTCCATACTCTTCAACCACACTGGCCTTCTATGCCTTTGCACTTGCTTTTCCTTCCTCCTGGAATATCATTTCCCCTGATTTTGGCTACTGTGTTTTCCTTTGTCATTCAATTATCAGTGCTACTATTTGCTCTACCCAGACCACATAACCTAAAAAATAAAAATAAAAAATAAAAAAAAGCAAAAAAAACTTTCTCTGCCCAATCACTGCCTTTCACATTACCCTGTGTTTATCTGCTGTTGCTGGTTGTGGCTTATTCATTTGTTCATTTAATTATTGCTTGTCTTCCTTCATTAGGAAATTTCCTCTAGGAAAGTAGGAATCTTGTTTATTTTGCATAATACCATATCTTCAGTGTTTAAGAGAAAACTTGGAACATAGTACATGCTTAATAACATCTCATAAATGAATGAAGCAATCAACACACAAAAAATTAGGCTTGAAACAGGCAAAGAGACCTACATTTATTAAAGGAGCTTAGTCTTAAAATGCAGGGCAGGTGAACAAGTGTGATTGGTTCATTCACCTTTCTGGACACAGACTGTTTTCACTTCCATATTCAGGGTTGAAATAAGGAAGGTTGCATGATATTGATTTAAGTGGAGGACATGTCAAAGATAGTGGGGCATTCCTGTTGGTAATCATACAGACCAAATATTTTATAAGAATATAAATATTTTATACAAATATTTACAAATACTTATACAAATATTTACAAAAATATTTGTATTTAAAAATACAAATATTTTATAAGAGTTTGGGTTCCCAGGGTTCAGTTCACCTGGGCACATATAGAACAGGTGGTATTTGCACACCTGACTGTACATTTGTATATATAATCTCATCTGCTAGCCACTTAAATTTTTTACCCTCCAATTTGTCAGACAGCTCAGAAAATTAGCTACCACTCTCTATCATGCCATTGGAACTGACAAAAATAATTTGCTGTTATTTGATGGTTCTTATTTGAAAAATGATGTTGGCATTAAGCCGTAAAAATAACATTCGTCCATTATTAGACTATTAAAAATAGAAGTACAGTGTTTTCTAGGTTGAGTATTTATAGAGAAGGTTAAGTAGATTAAAATAATCTGTGAGTCTCTGAAAACCTCATTAGCAATGCTAATTTCCAATACAGTCAGATCTTCAAATCTGATCTTTCAAAGGAACATGGCCTTCAGACAACTTTAAATGAATTTTTTTTCTCTGAACTATAAAGCTTTTCTCCCCTTTGGTGAACACACCTCCTGGTAAATGCCATAATTCCTTTCTGTTACAGCTCCTATTTCTAAACATGTGGTTTCTCGTAAGGGGTCCTTTCAGGACTCTCTGCTTAGGGGTTGGACAGTGGGAGGCCTAGCTTTCTAAGCATCTGGCAAAGACTGAGAGGAAAATTCCAGCGCCATGAGGATCTATCCATTGCTGTGGGAGAAGGGAGGTAATTGAAGACAAAGAGACTACTCTGACCACACTAATAAATGACCAGCAGAGTTAGCTAAGGTTCTTCCATTTTGCTGCAAAAAACAATTTCAACTCTTTCAAGCTCTAGCAATGAGAGCACTTACATTCAAGCCACTTACGGAACAGGCCTGAAACCTTTAATGGTGTCTTCCTTGCTCTGACTGAGCACAACTCCTAGCAGGGGTAAAATGCAATTTATTTTTATTTAGGTAGGTAGGATATATAGAGTCAGGGCCAAACTTTCTAGGCCTCTTGTCTTAATTTCCCTCATAGGAGAAAGAATATTTTTCTCCAACTCTGTCTCTTTTCTTTCTCAAATACCTCATAAGATAGAATAGTATCAGTATCATTTGGAAATTTATTAGATTATTAGCTTTCTCAGTACAGTTCAAGGCTGCCTGAAAGAACCTGAACATAAAGGAGACCTTTGTGGAAATAAGAGAAGCTAAGATGTATTGTGGAATGAGATTTGAGGAGTGTTAGGGTATTTGGGTGGAAATGTAGCCCTGTGTGGGAGGAAAAGGGAGAAAAATAGTTGTTAAAATAGCAAACCAAAAATGTTCAATACACATTCTGGGGAGATCATGATTCTAAGGTCTTCAAGCACAGTTTATATTTTATTTATCTCTGTGTCCTCAACACAGAGCAAAGTCCCTGGCACAAAGTAGACAAGCAAAGAGGATTTGCTGAATGAGGGATAGACAGACACATTTGTAGGCAGAATGTATATAGTTGAGGCCACTCCCCTTTAGGCAGACATTGTGCTGGACATCTTCTGTTTGTCTCTCTAGATCCCCTTTCCCATCTCTGTGGGAGTCTCAACAGGCTGACCTAGGGAACACAAACACATGGGACCACATCAGATGACTCACCTTGCACCTTCCTGCCACAGGAAGCATCTCAGTGGGAGATGCAGCCAATACTCTGCTAGGAGATCAGAGGGTAGGAGGAGACCAAGGTCTGGGTATTCATTTTCTTTGTCCCTACTAAAGGGTCTGCAAATTGGTTGCATCTCTCTAGTGAAGGCGATAGGTGCTGTGAAGTTGCCTTCTCCATACAGTTTAGAGAAACTGTCTGTCTTTCTTCCCCAACTTGATTCCTCAGGTAGGGTGGGAACAGCTCCTCTGGGTTACTATCCCAAGGTACTGGACATGCACTACCCCTTTGTACTTTACTTAAACCTTGCCCTCCCTTTTTAATCTGTCCCTTTTTATATTCCCTGAATTATTCAAATGTGAATGTGCCAGTTCTTTCCTACCTGACTATCCAAAACAGGTGAGTTTGAATTCCACTTTTATCCCTTTCTACTTATGTAGTCTTGTCACATGCCCTCACCTATAAAATTGGGTACTTGTAAAGTAATGCATACAGATTGCTAAGTTTATAGCAAACACCTAGCATATAACAATAATGATGATAATTCTAATCTTGATAGTGACACTCTTTGTCAGCTTCTGTTTGCTTTATAGAGATAACATGTGGCTCCTTAATTTCTCCTGGAGGGAAGAGCTTCTCCTGTTTGGAAAAGAAAGGAAAACCCAAGTCCTGTTCAAAAAGATTTAGCAGTTTCTCCCCTCATTGGAATATGAGAGAGTACAGAAAAATATTGAGGCATATGACTTGAAGCAAATATTTGTTTAAAATGGTTTTGAGTGTTGGCATTACTGAATATTCATATTATACTGGTCAATCTACTTAGAGCAGGTCTGTGGGAAGTTGCTTCTTTCTGACATATGGTGGAAAGTGATTTATGGATTCCCAGATGTCCATCAGTGATTCCCCTGGACCTCAGGCAAAAAGTCCAGAATTATTACATGCTGATTAACCTGCTTTCATTCCTACTCTAGTTAAATATTGCAAACCAATGGGGGACTGAGTGCCTTTAAAAACTCCATTTGTATCCCAAAAAGACTTTGACTCTGGAGAGAAGGAGACTTGGATTTTATATATATCAGCTAAGGCCTAGGCAGGGGCCCATGTTCTCAATAGGAAAGAACAGTTCTCAGATATGAGAACTTTGTTAATCTCCTACATGAAAGGACAATAATTCATTAGCCTAAAATGTCATAAATCAATTGTTTAGGGAGTGTGTGCTATATGTCAGGTATGTGCTAAGTTCTGTGAATACAGCAGAGAAGAATATAAACATGGTCCCTGTCCAAAAGGAACTTAGAATGTTTCTGACTTATTTGCATACAGGGCCTGGTGTATAATAATGCTCATTACATATTTGTTGAATTATTGAATGAAAAATACTGATGTATTTCTTAATTATAAAGGTAAACATGTGACTATATTGTAGCCTCACAATTTTTAAAATGTAAAATACAATCATAAAATAAATATTTCTACATACACATATGTACTAGAATACAAATGGCACATTCAAATGACCAAATCATCTCACATCCTAGTATAATAAAAATTAAAAATTATACTTCCAGCCAAGATGGAGGCGTAGGCAGACGCACTGTGCCTCTTCTCAGAACCAAAATTAAGGACAACAAAGATTTAGAAACAAGAAAACAACCAGAACTCAGAAAATCAAACTGTTTGGAAGTCCAACAACGATTCATCCAGACTGGTAAGAGGGGCGGAGTCGTGGTAGGAAAAAGCAGAGGTGAGGACCGGGCACGCAGGCAGCAGCGGCTGGCAGCCCCCAGGTGCACAGGCGGTGACTAGCAGAACCCGGGCACGTGGTGGCAACTTTGCAGAACCAGTGAGGCTGCACAAGGCAGCTGGCTGACTAGGTGGTCCCACATTCACGTGCAGATAATTCAGGCAAAGGGGAAGCGGTGGAAGGGAGTGGAATCTGAGAGTGAGTGGAGCAAGCACCATTGTCTCCTCTCAGACCCCACCCCCATATACAGCATCACTACCCAGTGACTGGGCTGTCCCGCCCTGGGGAACACCTAAGGCTCCACCCCTCACTACGTAACAACCGCAACTAGACCAAAAAAAAAAAAAAAAACACAAAAAAAAAAACCCAGAAATGAAAATGGCTCAAACCAGAGAGCAAATCAAAGCCCCAGAGCCAATTTATCTAAGCGATGAAGAGATTGCCAACCTATCAGATGCACAATTCAAAACCCTGGTAATCAGGATGCTTACAGAATTGGCTGATTTTGCTCACAAATTAGATGAAAAAATGAAGGCTACAATAAGTGAAATGAAGAAAGATGCATGGGGAACCAACAGAGATGGGAGGAAA